>JACN01053087.1:0-10481 GCA_000787155.1 Scartelaos histophorus | reverse complement strand
TTTGAAACTTTATAAACAACCAAGTTGTTCAAGCATTTTGACGAATCTTGTGTTTAGTCCAAAAAAGGCAGTTTAAACACAGCTGCTTTATGGATATAAGTTTCCACGTAGCTGGTTAGTCTCTGATGTCTTTGAACTCCTGTTTAGATTTTTTTAGAAAAGTTTCTAATAGTTTCCATATCTGTGATACATTTTTTGGAGCTCTTCTGGTAGATTTTTTTTGTTCTTAAATTGTGAAAATAATATTCCGACAGAAAAATATTTTAAAGTCTCACTGTACATTAATTTATAGCCAAGAAAGGTGAAAATACAAAAATAAAATTGTGGTTTGTAACATCTTTTCTATAGTTGTTGCAGAACTAGTTGTTATAGCTCTAAATATAAGATGAGGGGGCATACAATAGAAAGGCAAAATCAAAAGCCAAAACACTGTCAAGTCAACAAAAATAATGCCTAATACATCATTCTTATTTGCGCTCTCATAGTCAGTGTGTTATAAAGGTCTAGTAATGTTACCTTTACTCTGCACTTGCACTCCTGGGGTCATGTGGATGAACTCTGGCCTCTTGGTTATCTTCCCACCGCAGATAAAACCCATCACAAAATCTGAGTGATCCTCTGCCATTTTAATCTGCAGGAACAAAAAAAATGAAATGCAAAACTGTGTTAAGAAAAATCTAGAGAATGTATAAACTATACTAACCGTAGCTTGTGTGTATTCTCCAGTGGCCAGCGAGCCCTGGGAGCTCATCTGTGCTACGAGTAAACAGCCCCGGCCCAGGGGCCTCCCCACAGCACCGAGCCCGTGCACCACCCCAGGACCAGCCACTGGGTGGGCATTCACTATGTGGGACCAGGACGAGATCTGGTACAACCCACCTAAAGAGAAAGACAGATTCAGTGGTGCAATGTAGGAAAAGAAAGTTGGGAAAGCATTGATCAAACTATGATATATATGATCAAAATGTCTGATATCAATACAGAATTTTGTGCAGTTTATACATGACCTAGATCATATTTAAATGACTACAACAGATACAATGGGTCATTTTAGTTTGGCAAGTACATAAAACAGTAAGTCAGACTTGGGGGACCTACTCTCAACGGCATAATCAGTCTTATGATTTAAAAACAATTCTTTAAAAGTTGTTTATTCTGTTTGCTCAATACTATTACCACTACAAAAGGTTTCTTACCCCCATACTGATGTTTGACCGTGTTTCCAATGTCTGCAAACTTTCGGTCTTCAAAGATAAGGAAGTTGTGTTTCTCAGCCACTGCTTGTAATTTCTGACCAATTTCTGTTGTGTAGTCCTAAAAACACAATACATTTATTTTTCTCCGAGAAGGCATTTGGTTTACTTGATTAAAATTGCTGTCAGTCTTACCTTGAGTATGTCTATATGTGTTTTAAGAAGACAGATTTTGGAGCCAAGTGAATCTGCGAGCTCTAATAACTCTTCACTGCTGGTCACATCAGCCGACACACACAGGTTTGACTGCTTCTCCTCCATGATGTTCAGTAACTTGGATGCAAGTGGGTGAATTTCTGCAAATGAAATAAGATGAGAATGTGTAAAATCTACTTCTGATTAAGACAGAAATAATTCATATCATTGTAACTATGACATGTGTTCAACAAGGAAAAAAGCACTGGGACGCACAGGAATGTGAGTGAACCTCGTAAGAGCTCCTGAATCGTCTCGAAAGAGTGGAGGTGTTATTGAAAATGAATGTTTCCAAAAAGGCACACCAAGTGATATTTCTGCTCTTTTATGGGTAAAAGTGGGTCATTTTGTGGGTAAAAGTGGATCATTTTATCAATCGTAATTCATTTGTCTGATTCTTAAATCCAAACTAATTAATCTAAACACCTGTTTATGACAAAGTGTTTTTCCAGAGTGATATAATTATCAAAAGACATACTTGGTAGTTTGGCTCTTTCCATATAACTCATCTCTTTGTGCTCGATACACAGCTTCTTGGGAACAGATGCACCGTTATCATTCTTCTTCTCCTCATTTTTGGGCCTTTAGGGTAAAATAAGTAAATTATTAAAATCTAAATATCTAGTACTGATAACAGATTTCACATTTGTTATTAGTAATTTTGAACAATTTTGTTTTTAGTATAACGATTATTAGTTTTCAGAATGTTGACGTGAAAATGCCTAATCCTGGGGTTTCAGAGAATAAATTAGCACTGTTGCCAGAAGAATTAATAGTTGAGATTATTCATTATTTTTTTGAATTGTCAAAAGTGCTCAGAATCTCACTAACAAAAAGGAAGGGAAACCCCATGATTATGTGTGATATCAACAAAGTATTAAACAACATTTAATATAAGATTAGATCTATACAACTATACAGGCAGAAAAGCAATGCCATTTAAACCATCACTAATCTGAATTTAATATTACAATTATAGAGAGATCTACAACTGAATAATAAACCTGAACGTGTTGTTTTCAGTGATGAATTTGCGGACGTTCTGAGCCATTTGTGCATCGATTCGCTCGGCCGCCTGCAGCACGTTGAGCAGTTTAAACATGGAGATTATCGGGTGAAGACGGATTCCCTTTGACGCCAGCATGTCCACGCCTCCCTGCTCTCTGTCCATCAAAACAATAGAATCTGTCACCTGAAAGACAAAGCGCGTTTATTAGTTATGTTAATATGTACAAAGGGTAAAGTGGGTCACACCTCCTCTCTCTTTCTTTCTCTTACAGATGTGTAGTAGGAGCAGAAAAGCTGAACATATATTGCTTTTAGATAGAACTAGGAAAAACAGTTCTGAAGACGTCTTGCAGCTAACAGCCAAAACATGTCAACAAGATAAATACTCTTTTCTAGGGGTGTAACTGCACTTGTATTTGTACTGAATTGTTCTGGTATAGTATGTTCGGGTCGGTGCAGCGCTGAGCATGAGTAAGTTTGTGCTATTTGTGTGTGTTTACATTCACCACTCCACGTGTATCTACACGGAGGATCGGCTCTTTAATATTCATGATTTGCTGTGATTGTTCAGGGAAGGCACTTTAATCAAATGTGGCATCCCCAACTCACAATTCATGCTTCTGTACAAAACAGTCGACTTAAAGGGTCCCGAATTAGCACGATTGAGTCTGGTTTGCGAGCAAGCCATTCATCAGAGCGATACTGTCTAACCTGGAGGGGAAAGAATGGCCGCTCAGTCCGTGGAGAATCCCTCGAGAGACCTCTCCCCAAGAAGTTAAGAGTATATAGGAAGACAAAATGAACATTTTTGGCAGAACTAGTAAAAAGTACACCAGACAAAACATCCACTGTACATATAGAACTTATAAAGTCAAATGCATGTAGCTTGCATTTGGACATGTACAGAGGTGATTATTAGGGAACAAGAATACTCAGATTGAGGAAAGATCAATGAGGATAAAGATGTAGTAAACTCTATTTTGTACCTTGAGTCCCTCTTTGTAGAGCACCTCTGCAGTCTCCAAAATACTGGTACCACTGGTCACTGTGTCTTCAATAATCAAACAAATATCTCCTTCGCGACAGATGCCCTCCACCATCCGTTTAGTGCCTAGATAAATCACACAGTTGTTTTAAAATATAGCCACAGCTGCCCTGGGGTACAGTAATGGAAGTGTATCCGTCTTTCTGCACCACCTCAAATCACTCACTTCTACATACAGTATTGGGGTGACATTTCTTTCCGTAATCAAGATCAATCAAGAATGTGCCATCAGACATTGATCACGTTTTATTCTCAAGTGACATATTAATTACTTGCAATAAACTACATGATTTAGAGATCATTAGTATAGACATTTTTAGTATACGTCGAGTGAATCACACTTTTTAAAATTTTTCAATACATTTTAATCTCAGCGTCCAGGTCAACCCCAGTGAAATCTGTTAGAATTACTTTTGGAGACTGACCATAGTCCTTGGCCTCCTTTCTCCTGATAAGCATGGGCAGCTCGTGCCTGGAGCAGATGATTGTGGCCAGAGGCAGAGCTGTGTACGGGACCCCACACACAGAGTCAAACTGGAGACCCTCATCCTGCACCTTCTGATAAATGAGACCGGCAACCTGCAAAACAACATCCAACCAGCAAAGTTTCAAGTTAGAATAGACACATTTCATACTATGCCTTATTGTCTAAGCATAAGTTTGCAAAAACATCTTTCACAGGCCTTCCTTAACATCATAACTTTGAACTTCTTAAATGCTGCTTTAAACACTGAAATCAATCCCATTTTAACTTTATAGATTTATCCAGACAGCAGATATCAGATTTAGATTAAATTATCGTCGTTATCTACTTTGTGTACTGTCCTTGATAGCCACAGTTTTTCACAATTCAGTCTGAACATAGTTACACAATGTTCTTACCTTAAATGAACTGATCTGACAATTATTAGGCTCTATGGACACTGCACATGGCGATTTGATTTCCCCAATTTTTACACTGATAAATAAAGTGAACTTTAAACCTTATGTAATCATTCATCAGAGGCACGTAGGCTAGGTCATTTTATCTAATTTGTTAAAAGTTATAAATACTTTGTTAAACTTTTACAATGAAGCTGAAGCGTAAAACACGTGGTACCTGATTCAAGAGCGCGGGATGGGATACTAAAACTCTCAGATCGATATAAATGGGCGTCATCATTCCACTTTTGAGTTTATACTCTCCAAATTTCACCGCGTTTACATCGTGCAGTTTCAGGATAAGACTGTCTACGTTGTCCATGTTTACGAGGGCGATGCTGGAGCCTGGAAAACTGACAAGGACGGGAAGACCACTAGCCCAACTTCGCGATCAAACCACGCAACAAACATGGGAAAGACTCCTGACTCCGGCTCACTTCCGCTTCTAATCACTTCCGCTGAGACTTTCGCAATAAAAGCACTCTCGAATGGAGGGACAAATAAACACATGAACTGTAGTTTGGAAGAATCTTGGACAACATTTGCTAATCATCATCACAGATCACTTTTTTAACATTAAAATTAAAGCTACTGCTATTCCACCATAAATATTGAACATAGGTATTGAAAGGTAGATCTCGCTTTAACTCCCGGAAAAAATGCGTCAACAAAATCGCCATCTTGATACGGGATTACCGTTTATTTTATTGAATCAACAACATAAATCTATTAAAATAATCAACCACAACCTGAGACAAGGCAATATAAGTGTTTCCCACAGACCAAGTAGCATTGTGTTAGTCCTGGTTTAGTCCTGGTTCAGTTCGTACGCGGCGCAAAAGGAATTAGACCATAGAAGCCCAATACCAAGATGGCGGTGGTATTAACGTATGTCATGGTGGAACACTAAAAACAATTAACTCTTATTTATTTTGCAGAATCAAATGCCTCAAAGCTATTTTACCTATTGACTAGGCCTACTGACCATATTATACTTCATAAGCAACAACAACTGCATTTGGATTTTGTTCTGTTTATTAAAAAGTTTCAATCCACAGTAGTTCAGAGTTTGGCACCAACAATACAAAACAAGTTTAAAAAATAAAGTGTACACCCCAAATTAGCATTAAACAAATGCTGGATAAACGGGATAAATAAAACAAAGACTAAAAGAAAACATACATTTCTTTTAAAACTCATGTAACTCATTTCCAAAACAATGAAAATATTTATACGTCTGTCTTTGGTCATCTTTGGTCTCCTTGATTTTACAGACAATATATTTTTTTAAACCAGCAGATGGCAGAAAAACAAATATACTGAAAGGCATTGTAATACTAGTCTGTATTATTTAACACTAATTGCAATCATCAGTGCTTACTTTCGATAGAAAATACAATTAACAAACAAAATACAGATAAAGCCTATGTTAAGTTAAATTGGAGGGGGAAAAAAATCACACAAAAAATTCAAAATCTATTGCCAATTAAACAAAATGTATTACAAAAATATTCCACAAGCTAAATAGAGGGAAATATTATGCAAAGATTTATCAATTTACATAGTGGTGTGTCTTGAAAGAATGCAGTCTGTAGAAAGCAGCAAGTTTGTGCTCTTAGAAAGTGTCATGTTTTAATCTTACAACATATTGGCCAAAGCACAAGGCCAGAAAATGCATTTCAGAAGGCACAAGTTGGCGATAAGGCAGTAAATGATGTAATCATGTGAAAGGGGGGAAAACCTTTATAAGGCAAAAGTAAGCTCCTATTTGAATAAAAGCACCATGAGTTTTCCTTCGTGAAGTGGTTTGAACAGTGTTGGGCGTTCTTAGTCTTCGTCACTTCTTTGTCACTTTTTGGACGGGCTCAGTGCGTCTGCGAGAAGCTCTGGTCTCAAACATTCAATCGGACAGTGGATGTTCTGCATAAACAAAGTACATGTTTATTATGACATATAAAAGCATTTAATTATTTACTAATAATTAATAATTGGTATTCAGCATCAATACAAGTCATTAAAAACAGAAGTTAGTAGGTAGTAAGTTTGGCAAACATTAGGTAATGAAAAAACTATTGATGTAATAATGTTGTGCCGTGTATGTTTCATGTTTAGGACTAAATCACAGCACTGATCATGGGTATTTTAAATAATTTTAAAGGTGCCCTACGTAACCTTTCTGGTGGAAGGTGAGCCACCCTTGTCACCATGGAGATGTTATTATTACTTTCCCATCACATTAAACATATCTATCTCCATAAAGACAAGTAGGCAGGGCCACTAAGCCAAGCTGCAGATCAGAATGGATGTTTTTCAGGATATTTTGAGCTATGAAACACCTGTTTAAATGCTCAACTTAAATGCCATATGGAAAATTTCAGCTTAAATATAGATCCACTCACCAGTTTTCGTAGAGCGTTTTCTCTGTACCGGTCAAAGACGTCTGTGTGAACGGGCTGAAGTAGATCAGCTTCTACTTCTGTGTTCACTCCTGGTCTCCTGCAGTTCTCACAGCGCCAACCCTGAAAATGGATCATCATTCAGTATCATCGTTTAGAACAGCATTTAGACAAAAAAACTTTGCTAAAATTATGTTAGCGGGTCATACCTGCTGTCCTCCATAGCATGTGCATGTGCAGATGGCACCAAGATACTCCTTCTGCCACTGGTTTCCAACCTGATACATCTTTCCATCGTCATAACATGTCGACTCATCTGGAAAATCATACAAATGCAAAGATTAATTATTTAAAAATCAGCTACTACATAACTACTTCTATTTACTTCCTTCTGCAGTCGCTAAAGGACAATGTGCAAAAAATAAGGGCCTAATATCTGGTGTCTATAGTTCATTTGCCTTTGCCACAGACTGTTGACTCTCCTTTACAGGTGGGTTTTTATTTTTATTTAAAAAAAAAAAAAAACTTAAATTCTGCCAAAACAAGTGAAACTGATGATGTGAAGCCTGCAAAGTTTAGTAAACTGATGCATTTTTAGTTTATGAGGAATGAAATCAGAATAACTCCATTGCAATTTTGACCATTTTTCAAAGAACCCATGCAAAACTACTGACATCACTGAACAAAACACTAATTCCAGACGATTCCAGCAGAAATGTGTAGTATTTACCAGTAAGTATTTATAATGTCGTGTACATACGTGGTTCACATTTGAATTCTCCTTTTCCGTTGCCCAGACAGGTGCAGCTCATCATGTGTCCATTCTCTGCTCGACGATCCCATTTCTCTCCGATACGATAGTTATTCCCATTGTCATGACACCACTCTGAGGAAGGGAACCACAGACAGAGAGAAAGAAAGAAAGAAAGGGACAGATGCAAAAGACGGACATGACAGACGAAGAAACACATAAAATACACCAGGGAGATCACAGGGGACAAGAGAAAGAGAAATGGTTATTATTCTTGTATAAACTACAGAAAGTCCTATTTACAGCACTGATATATAACAGACAGACAACAATATACTGTATGCACACACTTAAAAACCCTGCAAAATTAAGATAATTTGAAAAGTAAATTAGTGACACTTTAGCTTTGTTAAGCAATAAGCATTAACATGGGCAGCCTAGTTTAATTCGTTTTAATTTGTTTTAATTGTAGTTATTATGACTGCCCATGCTAATTTGTATTTTAAAGCATTAAAACTGACTCAGGAATTTATAGTGTCCATTTGTATATTTAAACATCCCAATAATAAGCTAAATACTATATATTTTTATTGCTTTAATGTGCTATTAGTTTAGATATAAATTTAAACACGGTATTTCCAAATTATATTCTCATAAAACTTTGCTTCTATAAATTCCATAATGTTAAAGCCCCATAGAATTACAGCGTATCTAATTCCATGTTCGTTGCAAAGCATGCTGGGTAAGGGTGATACTCACTGGAGGAGTCACATCTGAAGTGGCCGCTGCCCAGGCCGATGCAGCGACACCACAGTTTGAAGCCCGTCTCGGACATGCGCTCCCACTCAGAGCCCACCTCGTGGTAGGTGTGGGTGAAGGTGTCGTAGCAGACGTCCTGAGGGGCGGTGGTCAGGGGCAGGTCTCCAGGGACTGAAGGAATAAGAAGAAATAATAGTGAAGCAAAGCAATCACCTCTCTACTGCGTTTTCATATTCTCTCTGTTAGAAACGGTACAAATCCTGCGTATAATCAAGCAACAAGAGTGACGCTTTTCAGATTTATCTTATTTGGAGATATTAGTCTTATATTTTGAGACTTTTATTTTTTTTCAACAATTGCAGACAAGTTTATTTTTATTTTAATTTTTTTATTCTTTATTTAACCAGGGACGTCCCATTGAGATTTGAGGATCTCTTTTTTGAGTTGCTACTTGAATTTACGATTGAACCTGCACATTTAAAAACTCATATGGTCCTAAATGAGATTAAGCAGGTAATATTTGTTAGATGTAAATATTTGTGAGCAAATACAGCTTTGGAAAAAATATCAGTTTTTCTGATTTTACTACTTAGAGGTTTATGTTTGAGTAAAATGAACATTTTTGTTTCATTCTATAAGCTACTGACTACATTTCTCCCAAATTCCAAATAAAAATATTGTCATTTAGAGCTTTTATTTGCAGGAAACAACAAAAAAGATGCAATGCTGTCAGACTTCAGAAGAAGATTATATTCATTTTTAGACAACACAATGACTTAGGAAGAGTTCAGAAATCAATATTTGGTGGAATAACCTACATCACAGCTTTTGTGAACACAGCAGTGGTTTTTATACTTTTTCTTCCTTAAATAAGATTTGATTCAGGTCTAATTAGTCCCTCATGAAGCAGAATGAGATGAGCTTGTGTTGGAATTCAACAGACGCTAGAATGAAACGGCCGTCATACATGTAGAAAAGATGATTTTAGAAGCAGCTGTTTTTTTTTTTTTTTTCCAGAGCTGTATTTCCAAATCTCTCTTTAAAAAGTTATCATGAACCATTATTTATTGTTTGGCCACACTGAAGATATCAAATATGTTCAGAAAATTACAAGAGCATTAATATTAAAGTCAGCGTTTTATTATTTACCTGCATTTCCGACAGTTACTACTTCCTCCAGGACCTTCTCTTTAGCTCCGCCCTTCATGGCCTCCACCACAACGTTATAGGACGCTCCAGAGGTCAGACCAATCAGAGTAGCACTGTTTGAGGTACCAGGAAGTCGCATCTGGAAGAAAAAATATGCCATGAGATCGGGCTGCACGATTTAGGAATAAGATCAAATTGAGACAAGCAGTGATACGGTGATTTCACAGTTTAAACGCACATGTTATTGACAAAAAGACCAAAATAGGCCCACAAATGAACAAAGTAATAAAGGATAATACAGATCTAAACGAGGGTTAGCAGCTTTTTAATGCAGAATAAGCCAGAATTTGTTAATAAGAATGAATTATGGTGCTCCAAAACTGCAAACTTTGTCATTTGGTCATTGCGTCCAATCAAACTGCGATATTTAAATGTACCTGGAAGCCCCTCTCCTCCAGGTGAGTGAGGGGGTTACAGGACACCTCGTACTCGGTGGTGTGGGGGATGGGCTGCCAGGACAGGGTGGTGATGGTCTGAGCTTCCTGGGGGATTTCGGTCTCATTATCGGGGAATCCAAAGGCGAGGCCGGGCAGGGGGCCATCGCTCACCTAATGAAAAACAATTCAATTACAATAACCTCAAACCAAATGTTACTCATATTTTACTACCACACTAGCGATGAAACCAAGTCAATTCATAATATAGTGAAGGAAAGTCGATATAGTGGCGCCCTCTACTGTGCTGTTGCTTCTAAGGGTCAGAGGAGATAAGAGTTTTACATAAATCATAATAAATAGATTTGTTATAATATTATTTTGCATATAGATTAGCTTTAAAAATCATTCTTCACATGAGATTTTGTGAAAGTAAAATACATAAAATTTTAATATACTGATTAAAAACTAGTACTTACTGATACTCTCATAAGTTTTAAGGGATTTAAGCAGTTATAAACCTATCAAGTTGTTTTATAATACATTATAAATAAATAAAATAATAATAAT
>JACN01153505.1:0-14940 GCA_000787155.1 Scartelaos histophorus | reverse complement strand
ATAATAATAATAATAATAATAGCTAATAAATACAGCTTGTCTCTATGTAAAAAATATTAGACCTGTGCTGTGTTACAAACTAGGGCATATAAGCACTTACAAAGAGGTACTTGACATGATTTCAGATTTAGAAAGCCACATAAATTGCATTTGAATATAAAACAGACAGTAGACTAAAGAATGAGCATTACATAAGTAGGGGGGGTACTCAGGGGTGTGAGAGGAAGCTAAGGGGGCACTCAAGACAAAAAAAAAAAGTTAGGATCACTGTCCAGACTGTTAAATTAAAAAACAGGAATGTTTTTTTCCCACTAGGTTCAAAATAAAAAAATGCACTCCATCTTGGAACAGCAAGACCTGTGGAGCCATTTAATACATATTTTAAGGCTCACCTTATTTTCTTTGCTGACTTGTTTTAATTGCCCTGTGTTTGTTTATTTATTCATTTATTTCCTTTTGAAATATTGTTTTTTCTCAATATTTTGTATTTTAGAATGTTTCTGCATTTTGTCTTTTTTATTTATATGAATATTTTTAATGTGTAAAGCTCCTTGTGAGTTGAGATATCTGTGAAAAGCACTCTATAAATAAATGTTACTTGCTTACTTTTATAGATATGTTCCTATTCAAATAATACAGTTTATTTTATGTCATGACATATTTGACAATTTTGCATTTTATAAAGACAGAGCAAAAGAAGAGGATCATTAGTCTGACTGTTTGTGGTCAGACACTGATTATACTGCCCTTTCTTCTGTGACTCTGCCATTTTTAACTTTCATGCCTTACCGAAACTGCTTTTGTCTTTTCAGCAAGAAAGCATAGGCAGTTTGTCTCTAACAGATGGCATGATGCGTGAAAACATTAATTTAAAAGAAATTGGAGCAGGAGGAAGCAGGGTCTGTGCGCATTATGAAAGATAGGCACAAAAAAAGAGGGTTGTAATTTATGGGAGCTGTCTGTTCTTAGTGTTTCTGAAAGGAGCCACGGGACGCTGCCTGGAAGTGGGCACCAAAATGAAATTCAATACATATCTCAATGGGTCACTTTGTTTGTCTCATGTTCACATAGTGTATCATGTTCTTACAAAATGGTTCATGTCGGATTGCCTGGCTCCTTTTCACTTACTAAAACGTCAAGCTCCCACTGAAGTCGTCCCTTTAAAGGTGCACTGTGTAACTTTCAAATGCTTTTCTCCATGGAGATGCTATAGTTTTCTCTCTTCGCAAACATTTCTATATTCCTGGAGACCAAACAAGACCGAGTTACAGTCCAGGTCTGCGGAAAGGAAACCAGGCTCACAGTCAGAATGTTTTTCTAGGTATTTTTAAGCTATAAAAACACCTGTAATTGGGTAAATGTCAGGTAGCGTTTAATGTCATACTGTGAAACAATCCAGGCAGAGCAATGACATATCCACAGAAACAGCAGGTGACAGAACCTCGACCAAAAAGTTGCTAGTGCCCCTTTAAATAACATTACATCAAGTTGACAACTCATGACAAGCGACCGACCCAGACCGTAATAGCTTTTATGTATCACAGATTATAGTTATGTAACGTGGCTATTTCAAGTCTGACTATATGGTCGTCTATTCTACACCATTACTCAATGAGCGGAGTGGAGACAGATGCTAATGAGAGCGGCACACAAGTCTGTTTGTGGTAAAAACAGATGGGGAGCATGAAAGATGGTGAAGATATAGGTCACATAAAGTGGGATGGATGTGGAACAGAAGAAGAGGAGCTGAGAGGAGAGACGAGGAGAGACGAGGACCTTTTGCAATTCAGACACAAACTTATTTTCAGACTAAAACACTTGTGCCGGGAATGAAGTGTTTGTAGTCATCAGTGTACAAGGGTTTACAAAGATGATAAGGAGATTTGATGGGTTTCAGCCATGGAGAGAGTCGCTACTTTACTAATCTAGTACAATGTCTAAGAGCCTTTTCTAATCTTGCTTGAAATTCTTACTTGTGAAAAACACATCTCTATAGGGTTGCCAAAATATCTGAAACCCAGATACTATTACTATAATCTAAATCAAAACAACATACACACATACATACAAGTATAATTTGATTTTATGATCTAAAATCTGGAATTATTACTGGAATTAAAATCTTGTCCTTGCAGGAAAATAGAGTTTGGCACTTCAAAATGTCTAATACCAAGTACATGGGACCATAAATATCCAATAAAGGTCATAACCTAAAACTAATTAAGTATGCTGTAAGGAGTAACAATAAAGTAGTAGTGAGGTATGTCTGTAATCATTGTATCATTATAAAGAAGGAATGGGCCAATTTGGATATTTATGTTTGCTCCTGTGGCCAAGAACCGATATTTGCTGATGCTGACATTTAGCTTTTAATGCATAACAAGGCCCACAAATTTATCTTAAGTTGGAGTAAAAATCGCTAATTGACTTTTGTTATAAAAATAATAATAATTTGGATATTTATGTTTGCTCCTGTGGCCAAGAACCGATATTTGCTGATGCTGACATTTAGCTTTTAATGCATAACAAGGCCCACAAATTTATCTTAAGTTGGAGTAAAAATCGCTAATTGACTTTTGCTAAAAAAAAAACAAACGAAAAAGCTGAGATATAAAATAATGTGTTAACTGTTAGTGTATACATATAGCCATATAACATTACTGAAGTAGTAGTATTTTACTTAGGTACCCATTTGAGGTAGACGGTCTGATATGATCTGAGAAGCAGAGGTGAATGGTGGAGGGAGAGGATAGAGCTGATGGAGAGGGTCTTTTGAGAAGCCGACAAATGCAGATCAAAGAGAGACCGATGTTCAGCTGAGCTCTGATAAAGCTCTCGCTGCTGACAGGTGAGAACCAGCTTCAAGGTTTCGTCATTATTCTCAGATTTTAATTGTAGATAGTGGCTCCACAGAATGCACAGGACTAATCTGCTTACCTGCACACACCAGACCTTTCTGCTGTCACCTATTGTGCAAATTACTGCCAGTAAATAACAGACAAAGGGCCAGTTAAACAGGAAGTCCAATGTTCTTTAGTGACTCCACAAATCACTTTTACACAGTTTTATACTGAGTCTTGTACTCCCACACAGGAAGATAACATTTTCTATTACAGGATATCTAGTGCCCACAAGACTCTCATTTGACTAATGCATGAGTGGTATACAACGTTCCAAATTCATTTTTTCTTGAATATAAAATCTATTTACTTAGTCTTTGGTAACAGAAACTGAAATGAATACAGTTGGAAGAGGTTTGGAGTGGGAGATTTTGGAAAGTAATATCAGTTTGGTGGTAAATATATTGGATGGACATGGCACCTCCTACCTTACTAAATTAAAATAAGAATACTCTGAAGGGCAATTGGTGAATTAAACACATATCAACAAGTATCCAAGTATATGCCATCATAAGAAAGACAAAAAATAAAGGTAAGTCCTCAAAAAACCTCAGAGTTCAAGAATAATTGCTGAAGAAATAAATGAACCAGCTGTAATGAAATAAAGAGCTGCATTTCCTGTCCAAATGAAGCATTTCTCAGGGCATCACTGGTTTAGTAATGGCTCTGTGGCCAGATTTAGTAACGTTCTGGCCTCTTTTCAGAGGTGGGAGGATCCCTATCATCTCTGCAGGTACAGTCTGCAGAAGCAGATATTAAAAGCCTGCACTCCAGTCTGTCAAACCTCAAAGACGACCTTTACAGCAGCTCTTTTTATGAGTAAATAACATAGCAAAGCAAACACTGAGTTGTCTGTTTGGGGAGAGTTCAAACCAACGGGGGTTTGCTGAAATCCAGACTCAGATTCTTTTCTGGCTTCTCTGGCAAATTCCCAGTTCCTAGACATTCCACTCATATTTGCTTATCTGCGGTGAGACATGTTTTGTTGCTATATCACACTTCAACAGACAAGCTAATTGGCCCAAGATCATTATTTAAAACAATTAAGAAGTTTTTGTTGGTAAACTTCTTCCTTGGTGCTGCATCAGAGATATGTGATTAATTATGTTAATTATCTTTATATCGCCTGGGTAACGTCTTGCTCGCTTGTCTGGATAGTTTATTCTACGATAGCAAGCAGCTACCTGGACATGAAATTTTACTGAGATCAAAACTATCAAGACGTCCTACTGATACAGCGAGGCAGGAAATATTATGATGGAGGAGGTCTTGAGTCAACACAATAAATGGTTGAAAAAAACTCTTTCTGCTTCAATATGAAGATGTCAAGATGAGAATTATTATGCTACATATGCTTATGCGTGGGTTTTTATGACACTCTTGACAAAGTGCAATCAAGTTACTGCTCAAAGACAATCATAATTAAGACCTTGATGAGTCTGAGCTCAATAAATTTCTCATGGGAAAAAGTCAAAAGGAAAATCACAATTATGGTGATGTGTATTAAAATTAAGCTTTACTGCTGTTTTAACTTCCTTTAGTAACATTCTGTGCTTATAGTCAGTCCTGCTTTTACAAGATTGTAGGCATTTGATCTCTGAGAAAAGATCATGAGAAATGTTTCTATTGAAAATGAGGTCAAGGCAAAGAGCACCACTTACACTGGCAGTTATTATTTCATTAAACTCAGGAGCAGCCTTTCTGTGTGAGCTGGACACACTCTGTGAGGCTGCTATATCTCACAAGATATACACACTTGAATGAGAAAAGTTGAAAATGTCACAGACAGTATAGTGTTTCATGTAAGGAACACGAAACCCAAACAATAAAAAATTCAAGTGCTAAAATCTTAAAGGGCCCATATTAAGCTATTTTCTTAACTGTGTTATGGGGCCCTATATCACCACCAGTCTTTGCACAAACTCGTTTCAAAGGTCTCCAGTGCATTTGGTCCCAAACAGGTCGGCGAATTATGCAATAATGGTATGTTTATTTTCCTATAAATGTTTCTGATTTTACCTCTTTGCACATGGACATGGATTAAACCATTAACACACGGGGAGGGTGAATGCACGATGTGCACATGTAGGAGGTGCCCTACCATGAGCAGTACCCTGCAGGGAGGGTAAGAAAACACACTTTAGGATAGCGCTGTAAACAGCCACATGTGAATGAGCAGCTTTTGCATTGATCATGATCAAACCAAACTGTAGAGCAGCGCTGCCCGATACAGGGAGAGTGTGCAGGGCTGTGCTCTACTGGGGGAGGGTATTCAGATGATGGACAAACATACCCTGGACAGCACACAAACATGGGAACATTATGCATTTAACACACACCTCTTGTTTAGAGCTTCGCACAAAGACCAGACGAGAGATACGACCAATAATGTTGTTTCCTCATCACTAACATATCTGGTGTTGACTTGTCTTTTCTTTCTTTTCATTCACATATGTTTAACACACAAACTCTGTACATTTAGGCTGAGTTCTTCATGTCATGTGGAAATATAGTGCTGCCCTGAGTTTTTAAGCTCACCACCAAATACACCTTCACTAGGATCACTTGGATCATTTCATATCTGTAATTGCCTATATCTATTGAACAAAAGGTAAAAGATAGCTGTTGATTTGAAAACTGACAACTACATTATAAGGTGCATTTTGAGCTTTAGAGATAGAGACAGAATAATAAAAGATTAGTACTCAAACATGAAACAAAATAACTTGGTACTACGTATGCTGTTGAGAAGGTAAGAGCATTATAATATGGCTTAAAGCTCACAATAATCCATTTTGTGTAATACAGGACCTTTAAGAATGACGAACTGGATTTAGAATGCTTGTTGTACAGGTACTTTATATATTATTTAGTCACTCTGTTGCAGGCTTCTACTGTAGCCACAGATGCCCTGTTGCTGACAGCTATGCAAAAGCCCCAACAGCCTCAACAACACCAAGCCCTTTCTTATAAGCATGTTATTAACGCTTTACTTTTTTGTTTTTTCATTTGAATTACCACCATAAATACTGAACAAATGGAGAATAGTAACTCTATGTTTAGGTTAAATTGGGTTTCCATGTGGTTTCATTTCATTCTCTGCTAAAGCCACAACAGGATTATGGGTCTTGCAGAAACATAAATTCTGTCTTAACTGAAGCTTTAGATGCGCATAAATAAACAGGGGTCAGTCAGAGCAGACACACACACAAAGAAATGTGCCTCCCAACGCTTGACTCCTCGCTGAGAAAAATAGTGATCGAAATGCAGTGCACGGTGCCATGTTTGATCACACAAACTTGTTTTATATACGCTGTTTATCTTGTGCCACCAACATTTTAACATCTCAGATAATCCACTGCTCTCCCCTTGCACATATACAGCAGCTTCAATTTATTTCAAATGAATCGCTTCAAAGACACGGAGGCAATAAACCTCAGGTTTGTCCATATTTCACTAACAAGGATGAAACTTAAGAGCATCAAGCAAAGGGACATAGCCATATAATAGTGTTCTTCAAAGTGCAAAAGAATCAGTTCCCCGGTGGCAAACAAGGCAGGTTCATCAACATGGCAAATGGAACATTTTTGTGAAGTTAACCTGGTACTATTTATCAACATACTATTTTAAAGACACTCTGCATTAACATCAAAAAAGTATATATAATTTACAGTAAATGTATTACATCTACACTGAAACATGAATGTATGATTTATTTGCCAAATTAATAAAAGTATGTTCTTTTACTACCTGGTACTTACTAATTGTAACTACATCAGCTGGACAATATATGGGGCCTATATAAGGACTTTCAGTATATCGACCTCAAATCTCCAGCAAAGGCCGTTTGGGTTTTGAGTGACCCAAGAATAATACCCATGAAGCTTTATTTGAACAGTTCAGAGCACAGAGATGACTGCTGAAAATGTGACTATGCTGTTCTCTTATGGGTTTGTGGTGGAAGAGGGGTGTGGATGAGTTTTTAGGAAATGTGCCTTACATAATTTGGTGGAAAAATGTAAATTGGCCTTCTAAACAAACGGCATCGGCAGCCATGAAAAACCCACATCAGTCAATCTACACTAACTAATTAAGTTACTTAAGATTTACAATATAGGACCTTGCAGTAGCCAGACTTATTATATACAGGTTAAACAGAACAGCCAACACATTTGGATTATGTGCTCTGTTGATGCTTAAATCTCCCTTGATTACGCAGTGAATGGTGTTGGACCATTTCAGATCTTTGCTCCTCTTTGTCTGTGTCTGAGCATCTGTGTGTGCTGCTGGGAGCAGAGACGCCGAGCACACAGCCCAGGGTGGAGGGATGCACATACCACACAAGTCAAGTGATCAAAGTAGGGCCGACTTATAAGAGAAGACAAGTTTCATCAGACTCCTCAGCACCACTAAAAGCACAGATATAGGGCTGGAGTTGACTGATCCAGTGGAATGTTATAACTAGACACCAGTTATGATGCTGGGCTGCTGTCATCAGATCATCCTTATGAACACCAGCTATACCTACTCCTATATTGACCCAAAATAATTCAGGCAGAATCTGAAATCTGACTTACTCCTGTGTATTGCTTATTCCCACTAAATATCAGACAGAGAGATCAGACAGCAAAACTACGGCGCCTCCGCTTCATAAAGGCTTCCACCATTTGTCTGTGCTCCAAATGATTCAGAAACAGATTCAGTTTGAATTGAGAGTCATTTTAGTCAGACGTTTTACGAAAAAATAGGCCAGAATGGTAAAACTCGGCAAGACCTGTTCCTTCAGGCTGTGGCTCCAAAATAATGGAATACCGTCCCTTTTTCTCTGTATCACCAACTCTGTGGATTCTATAAAAAGCAGCTGAAGACACTTTGTTTAGAAAAGCCTTTAGTTAAATGTGTACTATGACCCATTTTGTTTGGTATTTTGTGCTATGGTGTACCTGCTCTCTGTAAAGCACTGTGTTTTCTATCTCTGAAAAGTATATATTATTTATTCATTTATTTATTTCTATATATATAAATAACGTTTATTTACTTACTTACTTACTAACACTATATTATTGCTATATGCATGTGCCACAAAATGTTTATCCATGTAGCATTTGAGCAGAACTACTAAATAAATAAAGTGTAAGATTATGTTCAGGCAGTTGTAGGGTTGAAGCATGTTGCCATGTGAGTGTGTGTAAGTTGTGAGGTACAAACCATGTGTCTGGTCCTCCATGTGTCCCAGGGTTTCGATCTGCTCCACCAGGTCATTGGAGTTCCACTGGCTCATGCCCAGCAGGATGGCGTTCTTCCCCTCCATAACATCTGCTGGCACACAAACACACAAGTGAGCCACAACCCAATCATTTCAATGTATCAGGTGACAATTTCCCATATTTTTGTTGCACCTGACAGTGGAGTTGTAGATCTTTCAAAGAATGCTTTTGAACAACTTTTCTGGTGGATGACTTTAAACAGATACATCTAGTATTTATTTATTATGGGTTTTTCTATTGATTAAAAAATCCATAATTGTGCAGTTATTCCCTCTGTGAACAGGGGTGATGCTCCACAGTTCTGAATTGTAATGTTGTGTTATATAACCTATACTGTGGAACATTCTAGACAAAACAATAATATTTCCATGGAGACATCATGTGATGAACCCTCCACTAGAAATATTACGCAGTGCACCTTTAAGCAGTTTGATTTCAATGACATATCTTATTTGTATGCAACGAAATAAAGAAGCAAATGGATCTGTTATACTTGTTTTTTGTCCTCCCTGTTTTCAGACACTGGGGGAGAGCAATAGACCATGTGAAGTATGGGCTCTTTTAATGACATTTTTTGATGCCTGGTTGGTGCTGGGAGAGTATTAAAGAACATTACTGGCCAGTGGGCAGCGTGACCATTGAAGAAAACTACAGTTTATTTTGTCATTGTTTCAAAACAGATATAATTCAATCACTGGCATCCAAAAATATCGGTAGGTGCCCTGGTGCCCAAAGTACCCAGTACTACATAAATATACTCCACACTGTATAAATGCAGTGATCTGCCCTTGTTTGCAGTCACAACCACAACACTGATGAGATGATAAGGGCACACTCGCTGCTCTGGTGGGAGCCCTTCTGGTGGGAGCCCTGTGGAGATCGTTGTCAACACATCACACACTCTGAGGCCGTCATGCTGATGGTCAAATTCACTGCATGATTTTGTTTATTTAGAATTTTACTAAGATTTATTTTCTTATTGCTCACTCATGAAAACATGTGGGCTCATATTAAGCCTTTTTCCTGATCTATACTATAATGTTGTTTCTTCAGTTATTTCATTCACAAGTTTAAACACAAAGTCACACATATTTAGGCTGAGTTCTTCCCTCAAAAATGATGAAACAAATGGTAGATGTTAACTTGTAAACTACCACTTCATGACATCATAAGGTGGAACAGAGCATTCTGAGTTTTGGAGATCGTAGACAGACTAATAATAAAGGGTTACTCAAACACACACAGGATCTTTTAATGAGACTGAACAGCAAAAAGCATTAACATGTCAGTTCCACTTAATTCAAGTCATTAAACATACACTTTTCAATATGATGCAGTATGTCCACACAAACTGGAGCCACTACTTCAGTCTGTCATCCTGTTCATACTTTCTGTACAAAAATCTAGTCACAAGGCAACCATACTCGAAAGTTATTGCAAAAAAGACCTCGATCTCTTAGAATAAGATTATCAAACAAATCCAAATATTTACACAGTCTGTGATACATAACTTAGTGTTGTATTTAAAAAATGAGGAAAGGCCTTGTGAAATTTGGCACATTAGTTGTCACGCCACTGCCCCTCATCATCCTCGGAGACAGACTGACTCACGCCGGAAGGAGCTCACTCCAAGAATCTTCTGTCTTTTCTCTCTCACAGTCACTGCCTCCAAGACTAAACCAGACCTCGTACACGCTCTTCATCTGGATCACAGAAGGGTCGCTTCAGTGGTCTGTCTGAGTCTGTCACCAACTTTCCCTCATCGCAATCGTGTCGAACAGTAACGCAGACCAAAAAAAAGCAAATGAAGCCCACAATATCCATGTTAAATTATATTGCAAGACTAAACAAACCAGGATAAACCAGAGCTAAATGAATGCTAAAGACTGAATAATTTAAGTATTCCAATTTTAAATAGAGAAATAAAATGCAATTGAGTTTTATCCCCTATGCATTTTTAAAAACATTTTATTGGGTGAGAACCATAAAAAAGGTTCCAAGTGTTTCCATTTAAGCCTCATTGTTGGAGATCTAAGCAACTGCCTGGGACCAATCAAGTTGTTTCTTTATTACTGCAAAATTGGTGCGTAATAAGGTTAAGAAGACATTATTTCACGTGTACTTGAATCTGACCTATTCTTTAAGGCTTTAAGAGCAGTTGTTACCTGCCACAGATAACCCACCTTCAGAATGAGTTTTTTATATTGCTATGTTTTAAATTTTAGATATTTTTAGATGCTTTACATGCTTTAAAAAATATATATTTTGATTTCCAATATACAGGGAAATAAGAATGTGCATCAGAATTGACCACAGGTAACTCTATTCTCTACATAAAGGCAATAAGATACTACATGATACTACATGAATGATGATAAAATTGAATTGGCTCATGATAAGCTCCTAGAAAATCGTAATATTATGTTTATTTTGCATATCACTGATTCTTAAATTTAGCATCAACAATGAATATGTGCTATACTAAGCAGCCTTGCTATTTCTCCTGGTTTAAAGCAGCTGTGAAGGGATAAAAATGGGGCTTGGAATTTATGCACACCCAGAAATGTGTTTATGAAAAAAAAACACGTCTCAGCAAGATGCATATTGGATTTGAACAAAGAGAGCGGAAGTTAGAAAGCCCGTGGAAAGACAGGAGGAGAAGCGGCGAACGCTGAAAAGCCAGATTACTGAATCATCTCCTGGAGGAACGTCTCCCACAACTTCTTTACACAAAACCAACCTGCTCCGAAATGCAAGCGTGAAATCGAAACGCATAAAAAGGCGTATAATATGACAGAATAACGCGACACCTTCCCCCTACTTAGGATTACACCAGAATGTGAACAAAAAGAAGAAAAGTGAGAGACATGCCCACAGCACACAGACCCCAGGGGCACATAAGAGATTTAGAGACATCCTTCAACCTGTCAGCGTTCAAGAGTGTGTGAGTGAGAAAACGAAGGAGACAGAGAGGCAGGGAGAGAGAGGGGGGAAAAGAAAAAGAGGGGGAAAGAAAAAGAGAAGTGAGGGAAGGGAGAGAGGAGTGAGAGATGAAAGAAAAAGGAGAGAGGGAAAAGAGGAAAAGCTCCGTCTTAAGCGTCAGGGAGCAGCCTCAAACGACCTCTACATCAGTTCACTCACAAATCTTACTGGCCTTGTCTCATCACCATGCATTAGCTGGGAAATTACCCAAATGCTTCTATTTTTTATCTATTATTACACTTTTTCAGGTGTTTTTTTTCTATTTTCTTTCAAAGCTTATTCAACCGAGACACAATGTAAATGCTTTCTTTGTGGATAATCCTCTAAAATAGCATTAACATAATAGGACTGTCTGTTATAAGCCCTGAAGATGGAGGATACTGGATTGCAAAAAACTTTGTCCTAAGAGCAGATAATGAAAATATAATCACAGCTGATTCCTCTTGAAATGTCTAAAATGACTCTAATTATATGCAATTTTTTGCAACTTCCTGCCTCAGCTACTCTGGAGGCTCCAATCAAACACATGCCAAAAATTAAGCAACTGGTCAAACGCTTCCAAGAGTAGTCGCTAAATGATGATGTTAAATCTTGCAAAAGTGAGTCCAAAATATGATGTGCAAAACAGGAAAAGATAGTGGCCTTCAACTCCTGGGCGTGTGTTCAAAAGCAGGTTACAAATCTCAGTAATGGCATTCCAATCCAATCCATTTTATTTCTATAGCACATTTCATAAACAAAGAGTCTGTCCAAAGTGCTGCACATAGAGAAATAAATTAAAAAAAATCTTCAGTTTAATATAATAAAAACAATGGAGTAAAAACAGATAAATAAAACAGTTAAATGGACCCATGATAATAATTACTAGTAAATAAAATCAATAAAACAGGACAATAAAAGACAGCAGAAGAGCACAGACTTAAATCACTCCACTGTGGGGGCTGTTCTGCCGGTATTGATATTTAGATTCCAATCCCAACACATTGTTTAATAGACCTAATTAAACAAAACAGAATCAACACATTTTCATCTGTGTAATTTAGAAAAAACTGTGTTGCAGCAGAAATTATTAGTTATACCAAGATGAAGGACACAATCAGACTGATTAAAACTTGGCCTTTTAAAAAAATATGTTTTGATGTTATTCGGCCGAGAGTCCAGACCGGCAGCGACATGACAAAGCAATCGGAGGTAACGCTGACTTCTATGTTCTGTGCTCTACTCGCTGAGCAATAACACACTATATTTGGCCATTTTATTAATACAAAGAGTCGCCGTATCATCAATCAGACTGTTTCCTCATGAATAAATTTGAAAACAAGGCAGTGGCAATATAGAAGCATAATAAATAGGCTTACGTTTATAAAGTCATTTATTATTAACATATACAACAGCCTCACAGGCAAAGTTGGTATTAGCGTGATAAATCTGTCAAAAGCTCACATCAATAAACAAAGTGGGATTGGGCAGCCATAAGGGAAAATGTGCACCCCTAATAAAGATTGAGCGCTGGTTCCTATAACTGTGTGGGTCTACATATAATTGACAGGTAAGGGCTGAGTCACGCTGGTTTGTTAAGGGAGGAGAAACAGTGGGGGATATCAACAGATCGCCCTAACGGGGATTGTATAATTTTTCATTTTATTGAGCGGATAGAGCTAAGTGTGAATAAAACACTGCCAAAAACTGTCTTCAAAAACATCTGAACCCGAGAAACAGAAATATATTAAACACTTAAACGCACTTTACCGACTACAGTTAGTCCAGAATTCTGCGGCACGACTTTTAACAGAAACCAAAAGAAGACGAGCACATCACCCCAATCCTTTCGTCTTTGCACTGGCTTCCTGTTCATTTTAGAATTGATTTTAAAGCTTTGAATGGACTGGCCCCACAGTACATCTCGGACCTCCTCCAAATTTACACCCCCGCACGAGCTTTGAGGTCTGAGGTCCAGCTCCAGCTTGTGGTGCCTAAAACGAGGCTTAAATCCAGGGGGGACAGGACCTTCTCTGTGGTCGGCCCAAAGCTCTGGAACATTCTGCCCCTTCATGTCCGAACAGCCCCACAGTCGAGTGTTTTAAGTCTCGTCTTAAGAGTCACTTTTATTCTTTGGCTTTTAACACCGCGTGAGTTGTGTGCTCCTCTGTGTCTTTTATTTATTTATTTTGTATGTATTTTATGGGTTTTTATTTATTTATTTATTGCTATCTTATGGCTTTGCTCTTATTTGATTTTACTGGTTTATTGTTTTAGGACTAATATGTTTGTTACGGCCCCAGGCCTTCAGTTTGTATTTTTGTGTGTTTTGCTGATATTTTGTTCCTGCTCCCTGAGCCCTGGTCCCTGATTGGTGGAGCACCTCTTCACCTGGCCCCGCCTCCAGCCTCCTCCCCCTATTTAAGAAGATCACAGCTCCTGTTTGGGGCTGATGGTCTTTGTGGCCAGTCTGCCAATGTGTCTCATTTGTGTCAGTCACTTTGTTTGTACTAGTACGTGACTTTTGTGTGTTGAGACACTTGGTTTTGGTTTAGTTAATTCTGTTTTGTGCCTTTTGATTTGGTCACTTGATTCTGTTTGTGGGTTTGTGGTTTTCTTTGGGACATTTGTGGTTTTGGTTTATTTTTGTGTCACATTTTTGTTAATCACTCGTTTTGGGAACTCATGTGACCCGTTTTAGCACAAAACTTGGTTTAGTTTATGTACATATTTTACCATGTTTTGTTAAGTTAAACCTTTTACACACCTGTTAAATAAACCTTATTTATTTATTCCATTTTCCATCTTGGTGTTTTTTTTATTACTTCCCTCACCCTAGCCGAGCTGGGTGGTAACAATGTTTTAATCTGTGTTTAATGAGTATTTATTTTATTCTATTCTTATTATTGTTGCTTTTGTATGTATTTGTGCAGCACTTTGGAAACTGTTGTTTATGAAATGTGCTATAGAAATAAAGTAGATTGGATTGGATTAAACAGGAACAGCCTGTATTTACTTCTGCAAACTTGATTTAGGATATGAGCACTGATAGCAGGGACAAATTAATGATGAGTAAAAAATTACATTAGAGAGACCGAACAGAGGATGTGAAAGCGTGACACATTGCATCGACATCTCAAACAATGACAGATTTTCATGCCTGAGCGGTTCTATCCTATCCCCGAAGACAAACATCGAAAAGAAACACTTCACACAAGGTATCGTGGGTAAACGACTGACAATCCCATCGCTCAGGCATACACAAACAGCACGGCAGAACTGAGGCTATTGCCAAATGGTGTTACCAGATCTCACGCTTTCTATTCTCTTTGCTTCTTTTTCGTTCATGACCTTGTTCACAATATTAAAATGTCTCTCTTTACCTTGATTTTGATACTATGTAAAAAGCTGCACAGATGTTGATACCTGAAAAACCTTTATTTCTTCTTTTTATTCAGTGGAATTTATAACACAAAACTAATAATGCCTTTAATATTCAGAAGGTCAACAAGCGCTTATGTAATTCTTCCAGTATTAATACCTGACAATTCCCACTGGTCTCCTCATGTAAATCGTGCATGAATGTGGTGACTGATGTTTAATGGGGCTACAGTTTTACTTCTTGATTGAATGAATGTATGATTGATTTAATATATGTTGTATTTTATTGACATGTACCATTTATGACATTAACCTTGTCAGGGATTGTATGTGGAAATTAGCACTGGCACAAACATATTTCCTCTTTATATAAGTGCATGTTTTTATTATTTGCATTGTCCCTTCTAAATAAAAACTTTTTATTTACTTTT
>KN499552.1:39252-49490 GCA_000787155.1 Scartelaos histophorus | reverse complement strand
CTCTTATGGAGGAGCGCGGAGCAGAGGCGAGATCAGTGGGGTTAAAAATGACGTGCAGACATGGGCCACATAGTCTGGGACATAAATAATCGCTCTGAATATGTGAGCTGGATATTAATGCAGCCAGGAGACCACCATACAAGCTCTGAAACTAGATCTTTTGAGATAAGTCCCTCATGTTTGATTTGATAGAAATTTAATTGCAGGAAAATGCATAAATGACAACAAATCTACAGATGGAAATTGACTTAAGGTGTTTTTTGATCTGTTATAATGTAATTTCCTCATGAAAAACAGACATGGAGTAGTGTTTTGCTTCATTCACACATGCATATTTAGGCTGAGTGAAAAAACTTCCACCTTGTGATGTCACATGGTGATACAGGAAGTGCTCCACAGTGTTTTTAAACCCCACGTACCTTTACTAGAATCATTTGGATGATTTAATCGACGGAACCGCCCTTTTCTATTGCACTGTAAATGCAAAAAGTGGCTTGAAAACTTGGACAACTTGGACTTTATGACATCACAAGGTGGAACAGAACATTTTAAGCCTTGGGAATGTTAATAAAGAGTTACTCAAATATGTGCGAATGAAAACAAAACGCAACTCCAGGTCGGTTTTTGATGAGGAAACATTATAACATGACTTTTTTTTGTCAATTTTAAGTCAGTTTTGTGTAATCCAGGACCTTTAAATAAACTATTAAATAAATGCTACTGTTTTTTAGCTAAAGCTGCAGCACCATTTAAAAATAGGGATGTTTAACAGTAAAAAAACATCTGAACTGCATAAATAAAATATAGTTTAAATGTCATGCAGTGTAACATTTAAGGCAAAACAGCAGGTAGGACATTGCCTCATCAGAAAAATGATTGTGCACATTTACAGTTTCATACCGTACCAGGAAGTTACAATAAATTTCCTGTGTGGCTTCATGTGAACAGTATTTTAAAACTTGCTTTCTGAACAAAAGTCAGTCTTCCACGTTTCAAAAAAACACGCTGTCGTCACATACTGTTTAAAAACTGAACTTGTATTTTTATATTTTCTTACTTTCTCCAGAGATTTCCCAACAGTGACGTAGATGAAGTGTGAGAACGAGGAGGAAGCGGACCACAGCGTCACAGTGGATCTCCGGCCAAGATTATTACCCCTGAGTTTTAGTCTCTGTTTTGTCCACTTCCTCTGCTGCCCCACTCCATCTGTCTGCGAAGAATCTCCATTTCCCGTCACCATTAACCTCATTACAGCCCCCCTCAAATCAGACACGCACAAGAATCTACATCAGTACGAATCGTTTAGCCGAAAAGCAAGCAGCTGATCTTTTCCAATTATGGCAAGTCAACCTCATTACGCTATATTTTGAAAGGAAACACCCACTGTCCAACTGCAATCCTCTCTTTAAATGTGCTTATTCAGCTTTTCGTGTGTTGAGCAAGCTGCCGTGATTGTTTCATAGTTACGCAGAAAAAACAAAAGAAAATTATTGCTTCATCAAAATAAAATCTGGCAGAAGAAGGATTTTTATGATTCAAAACGCCCGATATTATTGAAAACACGCAATGAAATGCTAAAATGTGTTATGACAACTGCGCATGTTGGCAAAATCAAATATGCCTGTTCTTATGTAAAGAGAAAATGTAATAAAACCAAAGAAATCATATTTAAACAGTAACGATATCAGATCTCAAGAGGCCAGAACAGATCGGAGACTGTTTGGCTCTAAAGCACTGATGCCAATATTGATTATGGGTACACAACAGCCTCACAAATGTACCCATAGGCCCTCAGCTGTTAAATAAAAACTCAATTTAAACATTTAAGAATCCTCGGGGAACATCTG
This sequence comes from Scartelaos histophorus, assembly GCA_000787155.1. Taxonomy (NCBI): domain Eukaryota; kingdom Metazoa; phylum Chordata; class Actinopteri; order Gobiiformes; family Gobiidae; genus Scartelaos; species Scartelaos histophorus. The sequence continues at coordinate 47,643 of KN499552.1, read as the reverse complement.
GTCAAGCGATGAAGTGATGTTTCTGATACAAGGAGCAGAGCCTCACCTGTAGAACGTCAAATATATCGTAAATGCAGGCTCCAGTCAACACCTGAGCTAAACCGCTACGAAGTCCATTCAGTATCAGATGAAAAAGTAGAAAAAACAATCTCAGTCATGGAGAATAGGCTTCCTGAGGGTGGAGATAGACGCAGATACAGATGCATTGGGTATGGCCTGAAGTCTTGACTCGATGCTGCATGCAAACAAAACCAATCTCAAAGAATGACTCATTTCCAGTTTCTTTTTCACCCCCTTTTTCTACTGCATTCAACAGGTCAAGTTCTGCAGAATCAGGCAGTTTGTGAGTAACTTCATTGCCGTTTGCTGCATATTTTCATGAGAAATCCCTAGAAAAACCAAAAATAAACGGGCAGCAGAAATGACACGCTACTGAATCATCTGTGAGACCAAACAAGTCGCTGATAAATAACATTTTCTAAAACGAAAAGCAATTTAACAGCACTATTGTGAACTTCCGGCGCACAGTTATAATCATTCGGTGCGTTAATTAATTGACTCGTCTATCTTTCAGTCCAGCAAAGCCCCCATAAGACTCTGATTTATCTCCGTCCCTCCACCCTTTTCCTGTTCTTCGTTTCATTCACTTACAGAACATGCAAACCCTACTACACGGAGGTTTCAGATTGCACTATTTGGTACTTACCATTGTATTCCCAAGAGGAGCATTTTCCTTCACAAAACCTGCCGGCCTACCATGAGAAACCACACATGACATCATCACCCCAGGCAATTGTCAAATATTCATCCCCCTTTATTTCACTCACTCTGCAGTACAAGCCCGACTGGAGCTCCTCTAACCCTATTGCCCAAACACATGGAGCCTCCTGAAATTGCTGAAATCACTATTGAGGGAACAGATGGGATGAGGGTGCATCTGGGACAGCTAAAACACCTCGAAAGGAACTAAAAATATATACACACACACCCAGGGTCAAAGACTGACCTCCCTCAGAATCAATAAGAGACATGAGAAAATAATCATCCGTGTTATGAATGTAACAGGAAGAAAGGGCGCACAAGTGAACGTGGATAAACTCTGTATTTCTAACAATCACAATCCATTAAAACACCATTACAGTTCTGGGTTATCTTAATGATAATATTGTGAGTATGATAGGAGTCATAAGCCAATTTAGTACGCTGCTTTCTAAAACGCTTTTTATCTAACTGAGCAACTACATACTTTATTTTTTTATTAAATCAAATCAAGCTCCACTCAAAATTGATAGTTAAGGCATAGAGCTCTAATCTTCTTTACTGCCCTCCGCTGATCCTTCTGAAAACAACAGGACTCCTTGCGTATCTCTAAACCAAGATTTTCATTAAAACTTCAACTCAAGTCAACTCCCACAAGAGATAAAAAGAAAAATGTTGTTCCTCTTTACCATTAGTTACCTATAGAACTCTGCAAAAGTGCAAAGACATATATCTTGCTTTGCTTCTGATTTGCGTTTGATATATTTTATCTGCTTGCTCTGATAGTTGCATGTTTGGTAAACGCTTGCATATATGTGCCCTGAGGAATCCTTCTCTCATCAACACACACTCCCTAGATGCAGGGAAGCCCAACTTTCCCTGCTGTTTTGCTTTGCAGCTGTTATTCCAGGCCGTCTCAAGACAGGAAAGGCAGAAAACTATGGGGTTTGTCTCATTTAACAAAACTAGGCAAGGTCATAAGCGACAATCAGCTAACAGTGTGCACAGAGCAGTTCCTGTTTTTCTTTCTGACTAAATTACACAGGCCCTTTTAAAAGGCAAATTCGTCAAAACATACGTGCCTGGAAGAACAACTGTGGCTTCCCCTTGGTTTTGTAGAAAAGATGCTCTGTTTTAAGTGTGAACTAAGCCTACAGACAGGTATCTATTGCCCCAGGGATTGATGATTGATTATTTTAAGGTCTGATTTGTCTGTCTGCAATATGAACATATATTTTTTATTCGGAATCTGTTGGAATAAGAATTACATTTAATGAAGTATGAACTTTCTACACAATTGCCATGTTGACTAGCACAAGTTCTGATATTGCCCCAGGCCCTGCAGCTCTATGTATGATGCTAGTTTGATGGATGACTTTGGCTGATGGTGAAAGAGGCAGAGGAGAGGCCTGGTATACAGATGCAGCACAGACACACACACCTAAACACTGATGATTTACACAAAATCTATAGGTTTAGAAGTAACCTCAAGAGCTTGAGAGATTTTGGAGGTTCTTTTCTGAATGCAAACTTAAACTCACTGCAAACATGTCATTGTCTATTGTCTATTTTCTCCACCCCGTTCTTCCTATTCATCAGTGTAACAAAAAGGCGTGTTTGCTACAATGACAAAAATGACAAAAAACGTCATGAATTCCAGCCTTCCCCTGAGTTTTTACTTTTCTCACTGAACTCCAACTCACAGCTAATCTACATCACAGTTAAACTACATCATTCTTTGACTGAGTGACAGCTGAGTGACAGCCGACACCTAATGGTCACCTCTAAAAAAATACGACACTATTACTCACCCCTTACAAGAATAACACATCAGCAAATACAATATTGCATTAACAAGAAAAAAATATAGTATTATTATAGTCCAAGAAAAATATATTGTGGCTTAAAAATATTGTTTTAATTTATTGTTATTCAACTCCACAATTAAGTCTTTTTTTTCCTTTAAAAAATGATTTATGGGGAACACCAGTGCATGTCGAATCCTTTTCCTGCTTGAACCAATTCACAAACACGTCTTTTAACACATCAGTGCTCCAAAAATTAGCAGCTTCAGCTCTCTGCTCCCATAACCTCTGAACTCTTCCCTTCCTCGCTGCTGTTCAGGCCCTAAGCAGACAAACCCTGTCTCCTCCCCCACAGTGTTTGTCAGAGAGATGCTAGGACCTGTCTCCAGATGAGTCACCTCCAGCTCCTCTCTCCACACACTTTCCCCTTTTGCCTGTCTGCCCTTCTGTCTCCTCTGCTTCTCTGCTGTTCATGTCAGATTTCACTGAAATTTCGCAACAACTGCATGCTGCCTGTGAGTGTCTGAAAAAAAGAAACCCTCTCATAGGCACATTTGACTAGAGGCAGCCTTAGGCTGCTGTGGCATGCACTTATGATGTACACGTGATTATTTTACAACAATCAGCTGCCTCCCTCTTCATTCTTTTCCTTCATTTTTTGACATATAAATGTAAACAAAAGGAGTTCAAGTGGCTCAGTGTTCAAGGTTCATGTCAATATGACAGCACACTGTGGAGGGGTGGATTCAGGAGTTCAAAGTGTCAGTGGGAGGTCAAAGTTACAATTAGTTAAATCGGGGGCAGTTCAGAACTTGGGTCTCAGCCATAGACTGTATAAAAGAATCAGTCTATGGTCCAAGCCAGAAATTGATTAAAATATGTGTCACACTAGCCTCAGACACAGACACAGTGCAGAACAGTGTAATAGGCATTGCCCACCAGTAAACTACACAATATATACGTTCGAAAACTGGTAAATGAACCATCATTGTTGCCTACAGTGGACAGTATCAACTATTATCAAGTTTGAAAGAACAACTAGGTGCAACTGATGAAGAGGATTGATGGGAAACGTGGTGTACTGTCTATCTCTGTATAAAATAAAGGTTCTGTGCATGGCATGGAACATGAAAAGTGGAAACTTCTACACAGGAAAATCTGTGACTCAGCTCACAGGCTCATGCAAAAATGAGAAGTGTGATGTGACAGCAGAAACTGTGTTAGGTTTGAAGTAAAGTAAAGTTATTTAAGGTTAAAGGTTTGCTTATTATTGTGGATGTTGCAATTTCACTTGTCTCTCATCAGGTTGTTTGCATTGTATTTTCAGGGTCTTCACACTGCAGAAAAGCTCACATGAGGAAGGTGTGAAAAAGTGCTCATGTGGGTGGCCTCTGCGGTTACACAAGCCTCATCGTGAATCCATGAAGCATCATTTGGTTTTGAACTTATATGTTATCTCCATCCAACAGAAAGACTGTTATTTCCTGTTACTTTTGCACATCAATCACTTATTTTAATAAATGTTAGCATCTTGTAAACTCCACCTCATTTCCAGTAGTATGCAAATGGAAATAAAGTGAAATGATATCGAGCATTTATTTTTACCTTAGCATAAGTATATATTAGCGAAAACTGAGCATGTTTTACTTATTTATTTATTTACGTGGGGAGGGAAAAAGAAAATATCCAGAGAAAGCCCACCCAGATAGGAAGAAAACAAAAATAATCAGGAAGAGTGACAAACTTTAACCAATAACCCATGACATTGTTGTTGTCTCTGTTGTTGGTAGTGAGGTTTTCGGTTTGACAAAGCCACAGAGACCAAAGTACTCAAAACTTCAGTACTTCCTGGTCCCTCCCATGCATTGCAATTTTAACATGAGCTCAATATTTCTAGTATATAACAGCATAAAAGGTGCAGCAATGTCCCTTATAACATTAGTGCAGATTAAACCTTTAAATGCCGATGAAATCCACACCATGAGGTAAGTGTTAGTTTAACATTGAGCCGTGTGAAGCGCCAGACATGATGCATCTGCACCACATCACAAGGCCAGCGGTTAAAGCTATCTACCGGTCAGGGCGGATGAGTGATGAATGTCTTTCCATTTTAAAATTCTGATGAAAGTTACATTCGCTCAGACGAAGATGAGGGATTTTTTTTTTTTTTTAACTTCTGTTTCTCCCTGAACTTGAAGGAATTCTAAAAATAAAAACGTTACATAAAAGCGAAGGAAGCTATTCTGGACTTTATTAATTTAAGTGAAGCTGCGTCTCCATGCCAGCAGACAATTTATGCCAATTTGAGCTGATTGAAGCAAGGCCGGGATGAGCCGAGGCAAGATATATGAATGAGGTGGGACAGGCAATAGAAGGAGACTTGTAACTGAACGGGGCGAGTTTGTGTCCACCGTCCTGAAGTGCATAAATTTAGATGTCAGCGTTTTATCTGAATTAACAAAAGCTCCAGACATCTGCAGCAGCATTCCTCCTCTCAGAGATAATATTAGAACGTTGAGGCATTCCTAAATAACGCTTTGAAACCTGACAGATTGCACTCCAAGATTCCTTTAAAGTTCAAACATTCATAAAGCATCTCCAAATCTGCACCGGTATCCCATGGCAACATAATAGTGCAAAAACAAGTAAAACACGGATTTCCACAACAGTGTCAAATTCAGCGTCAGTTTCCTCTTATATTTAGTTTATTTAGATTTACTTTGGACATGCATTCATTACATTTCAATTTAACATTTTTCATAACACTTCATCCTTATAATGATTTTTTGCAATGCTACGTACTATATTTTGGCAGCGTGATGCATCTGAAAAGGCAACTGTCCATTAATTCCCAATTCCATGCAGTCTCCTCTCTGCTGTTGTGCATAATCCCCCAATAAAATAAAATAAAATCATTAGTTGACCAATACAAACACTGATTAAATGGCTAAAAGGATTACAGCCCTAAAGCTATGATTGTTCTTCATCCCAAATAAATGATCTATCATGTGTTATGTCCACACAATTGCAATTATTCAAGTAGTTTTCATGCTTTTTCTTTTTAATTGAGCAATAAATCAATAAAAATCCTATTGACTTGCAGGATAAACATTTTGCATTTAATGATAATCCTTTAAATCATTAAAATAACCATTACGCGTCAGTGTTAAGGTGGTCATGTTGTTCTTGTTTTTAATGTGCTTGGTCACTGCAGCCTGACATGTTCTGATTAAAGCCAGATGCACATTTCTCCAACGCCGCGCCAAAACTCAAACCACCTGTAGCCCCATCTCCGTTAGGAATTTACAGAGATTAAATGCTGCCGCTACTAGAACCACATGTGAGCCTCTGGGGCAGGGCTAGAGCTGCGCCTGCCACAGTGCAACATGGGATCTCCCCGGACCGGAGTCGAACCAGGGACCCCGGTGTAACACAACAGCTGAGGTCACGCTCTGACAGGTCACACAGGACGGCGCTGGAGAGGGATGGGAGCAGGCAGGAAGTATAGAGCTGATGGTGGTGATGCTCATGATGAGATTTTAACGACGTTGGGTGGAGAAAGCACTGGATACACCATTAAGATTTAACAGAACTGCAGTAAATTGGAAGGAGGAAACAAAGCATGTGGGAAATCATAAACAATGTGCTCTTGGATTTATTTCCCCTTGTAAATCAGGATGAAAAGGCTTAAACATGAGTGAATCGTGCAGTGTAAATGCGAAATGGTAGTTCTGCTACCTTATCGTCTCATTATCATACACAGGCTTGGCTGTCATGAGACCTTATATTTCATGAATCACAAAGTCACAATAAGAGAGGAATTATAACAACTATATTTGGAGTTCTGTTTGTGTTTAGTATAAAGTTTGTGTCACAATTCTAAGGAACATCTTTTTCAGCCATAAAGGTTCTACACCCACGACCTATGAATAAACCTCCAGCCACAACTGCACCGTTTGTTTCTCATATGCTCTGGGTTAGACGCCTGATTAAAAGGGCTAACAAGAGGCCAGTGGGGGTCACTTTAGGCTAAGTTAGGATAAACATTTAGTGATAAGAATTTGTAAACTTTTGCAACTACAGTAAAAAAAAACACCTATTACATTCTGCATCACTAACTCAATTCTGTAATGAACATCACAAGCCTGCATCACATGAAGTCAAGGAAGGTTTTTATGTTCATTAACAGAGCCAAGGTTCTCCAAATATTCTGCACAGTGTTAAAGTCCAAGGCTCAATGTACAAAGTCAGTGCGTTAAGATATATGAATATGAAGCCTATGCATAGTCTTAAATCTTGTTAATAAATATTCTCTATGGTGATATTCAAACAGTATTTGGATTCCATCACAAATGTGCTAAATCTTGCCTGTAAGTGGTTCCAGCATGGCACAAAACATGATTGAAAGGGAACATAATGCGTAAAATCTGCTTATAATGCTGTTTCCTCAATATTAACTGCAAGGCAACCAACATTTATTCTTTTGAACAGTACAATTAGTATCTTCGGTCTGTAAAACCATAAATTTTCTTAGTACAATTAATCGCCAGATAGTTTCAATATGGATTACAACTTTACGCACATGCGCCCTCCAATTAAGAGCCCATTAATGCTCCGGGTAGAGACAATTAACCCCGGTGGTTTCTCTCTAGCAGCCATCAGCCTATAAAACGCACGGAAAGTTTTGAGGTCACTTTATGAGGACAAGGTGGTGCCACTGTCACGTTTTAATAGACCACCGGGCAGCCAAAGTGACTAAATGTTGCCCAGATTCTTATAGTCATACAGTTTTCAATTATGCTGCCTGCCAGAAACCCACCTAGCCTTTAATTAAAAATGCATAACTCTTATTTTTAAACCAGGATTAGTTTAGACTTACCGACAACAGGCACCGCTGTCAAAGTGAAGCGCCAACTCGCATCCAGCATCTTGACGCAGTGGATGAGTCCGCGTTGGGATTGAACAGCTCCGTTGACTTTGCGTTCTCTGAAGAAAAAAAAAAGCAGATTTCTCCCCTTTAGAACCAAATCTAAGAGACTTAATCCAGTCTAGAAGGCATCGCTCCCTCCGCAGCATCCACCGCTCAACTGTGCGTTTGGGAGACTCCGAGGTGGGACGAGCCCCGAGTCATTGCGTGGACTGGAGAGAGCTGCGCGGGACTGGAGTGTCGTAAAGAGGAGGGGTGAGGCGAAGGGGCGTGTGGGAAGAGAATGAACATGACCGTGTAGTCTGAGATAGAAAAAAAAAAACCCAAAACAAACCCAAAAATAATTATAATCTAAATAAAAACAGGTATGGGGGGCCCTCCACCTGTCTGCGTCCTGTTATTGCATTGGAATGTTGCAGATGAAATTAAATTTTCTGTCTAGACAAGCACGTGACACCACCAGGCTGAATTACCAGTCAGTTCTGTGGTGATGCGATCCCACTGACAGTAAGTATGCCTGTAGATAGGTTTATGTAAGCAATTTAACACATGCAACTGAATGGATGCAGGTGCCACTCTATGAAACACCCCCAACTCCAACTCTTATGAACTCAAATCCTGTCTTATTCACATTCACATCACATTAAATTTTTATAACATTCATTGGTCTTATGAAGTTATAGTATAATTTTTGGGGGTGTTTTTTTCAAATTCTGACATTTAAGATCACCCAGTTTGCCTATATGTTGAGGCACTTGGTTGTAATAACAGTAAAGCTGATAATCCCACCTCAGCTCCATGTGCAGAGTGCAGAGTTACAGATGGGCTGAAAAGTGGCGCAAATTGCAGAGGCCAAACAGCTGGATGGGACTGGATCATCATTTTAACAGAATTGTGGGA
>KN499552.1:19615-34572 GCA_000787155.1 Scartelaos histophorus | reverse complement strand
GCCGAGTCGAGCTTAGCCTTTACGGCGTCTTTATCCGATCGGTGACCGTTTCACAAATCTCACCTCTAGGATCAGCAGCTTGATGCTGTGGCGCTCTCCGCTTGCTCACAGACGCTTTTATCCGGATCTGATCGTTTGACAACGACGCGAGCGATGACTTCTCTCTCGCAAAGGCCCTCGGGCCTCGTCCAGCGGAGGACCGAGGCCATTCGCAGCGCTGCGGCCGAGAAAGAGAAGGATTCAGGCGGCGAGGAGGAGGAGGCCCGCCGCGGCGATGAAGACGAAGACAAGGGAGACTCCAAAGAGACGAGGCTGACGCTGATGGAGGAGGTGCTGCTGCTGGGCCTCAAGGACCGAGAGGTGAGCCTGCGCTAAATAATACACTCTGTTCCACTCACAGCCCTGTTATTAGGCTAACTTAGCTGTGTAAATAAAGTATTAACTAATTACTAAACTAATACTAATGTTCGATTATTCAAACTCGGAAGTATAATCTCCTCCTGATGTAAATGTGCAGGACGCGCTCCTCTGGAGCTCAGAGCCAAAGTGCTCAAATGTTCAGGACTTTTTAATGTTACACTGTTTAGTTTATTACGTTCTCACGCTGCTTAAGCTTTAGAGAAAATAAACTTTACTTTCCCAAATGACACGACGGACACAAACTTCTTAACGTTAACAGAACTTGACAAACGGCCAGAAGCAACGTCAACTCCTGTTCAACCTGGAAGTGAGGAGCGTCCTGCGCTACACGTCAGCTAAGCTAACAGGCTGTACCTTGGTGTGTTTTTTTCTCTCTGCAGGGCTACACGTCTTTCTGGAACGACTGTATTTCCTCGGGCCTCAGGGGATGTATGCTGGTGGAGCTGGCCCTGAGAGGCCGGCTACAGCTGGAGGCCTGTGGGGTGAGGAGAAAAGGCTTGCTCTCCAGAAAGGTGAGCTTCATGTCATTATATTTCACAAGGATAGTGTCTAGTGTCTCATGCCTCAGGTCAAAATGGCTGAATGGTTGGCTGTTTTTGCAGCATTATGACCAAACCTGTAATCCTAGTTATTGCTTTTGTTCATTAGGTAATCTGTAAATCAGATGCTCCAACAGGAGACGTGCTTCTAGATGAGGCTTTGAAGCACATAAAAGACACCCAACCTCCCGAGACTGTGCAGAGCTGGATAGAGTTGCTCAGCGGTGAGATTACGCGGCCGTACGTTTAGATACACAAACACAATTACACATGATAAAGTTTATGGCTTGTGTGTTTTTTAGGAGAGACCTGGAATCCACTGAAGCTGCACTACCAGCTTCGAAATGTGAGAGAGCGTCTAGCAAAGAACCTTGTGGAGAAGGGCGTTTTAACCACAGAGAAACAGAATTTTCTTCTTTTTGACATGACTACACACCCTCTGACTAACAGTACTATTAAACAGGTATGATTCCACGGAAATCTGCATTAAATCATTGGAATAATTAAGATGCCAATGTTACATTGTTCTGTTCAAAACCAGAATTTAAGATCCTGCTTAGCAGAGTTATTTAGAACATTATAAGATAAAAGGACTGACTGACAAATAACAGATTAATTGGCACGGAAAGTTTCCAGCCTCATGAAGTTTGATGTATATAAGTGTAATGCCACTGTGGCTTTTATGATCCATATTAAAATATTTGAAAAATGGTTCAAAAGCAGATTTACATAGTCAAACCTAATGCTGCTACTCAAATGTCTGGTGCTAACCAGAACAAAAGTGCTTCAGAAATGTCTTGTATTTTTTGAAAATAACATTTTCTGTTTCTGCCTCTCAGCGCCTTGTGAAGAAAGTTCAAGATTCTGTCTTGGAGAAGTGGGTGAATGACCCACACCGGATGGACAAGCGTGTTCTGGCTCTGATCCTCCTGGCTCACTCCTCTGATGTCCTGGAGAACGCCTTCGCCCCCCTGCAGGACGACCAGTACGACCTGGCCATGAAGAGAGTGCACTCGCTGCTAGAGCTGGAGCCTGAGAAGGAGAGCACCAAGCCCAGTGCCAATGAACTGATGTGGGCTGTGGTGGCTGCGTTCACTAAATGAAAAATGTTCTTCTGGAGAACTGGAAGATCAGAATATGGTCTCTTATATTTAATTGGTTGAAGGACTTTCATTCAATGAGACAGACTTCACTTAATAAGACAATCTATTTTTGGTTGGGGAGCCTGTTTGTACATCTATTCTGGATGATATTAGGGTGGTAGTCCATGCTAACCCAGTGTAATCTGATTGGTGGTGGGCTACACCAAGTAACAATTGGTTTGTTTCTGAAAAGACCAGTGACTGGCTGCTTTACACTGCGATAGACACAACTTCACTCTGAGGCTGGATACGCTTCAAACATCAAAACAACACTTAGACTGAAGAGCCTCGTAATGACAGAGACAAAAGCCTGTGGCAGCAGTGGTCCTGGTGAATATGAAGATTTACATGGGGCCAAGTTTCCCTTTAATACCAAGGAAACATTGTATCTCCCTCAAAACGGTGTCTGTCCACACTCTGCACACTGCGTTCTTCTTTCCCAAAGTCTATGAAAGGATAAAGTTAAACGCCTGTTCCGTGTGCAGTTGCAGCTCCTCTGTTCCCATTTTTTCCATTCCATTTTGTGTATGAGTCCATGCTTCAGTCACTTTTGATATGCAGCAGATTGACCTGGTGTAATATCTTTTCTTTCTCATTTTAGTTTATCAATCGTAAACTGATAAATGCTTTATCCTTTAAAACAGATTTTTTGGAGCCCGCTGATTGGATACGGAGTCACACCAGTTTGACCAAAATGAAAGTAAACCTTTAATTTAACCTATTTTAATTTTCAGATTTTAGAACTTTTGTTACTTGTCTTTCTTTTTAATTGTTTTTTTTTTTCTTTTTTAGCAACTCAGTGCTTGAACTTAATTTGTCAACTGTTTTGCACAGTAAGCAGTCTGCTAAGTCAGTAGTAAAGATTTATTTATATGTTAGTCCACCAAAAATGAGATTAAAAGGTTTACTGTCAGCTGCCATGGTCAAAACGTTAAACATACAAGCATCTATGACGTGTTTAAAGATGCACCAGCGGTGTTTCCTCTAGACCGGTTTTCTTAATGAGATTATTCATTCGGGCGAGCAGGTAAAGTCGTGGACTAATAATACAAACTGACCGTTCTAAGGGACACAGACCAGTACTGTCATAATGTAACACTGCTTAATCAATGACCTTGGTGTCCCGTCACCAGGCAGTATATACTTACATTTTCTAATTTACATGAACAAACATTTTCATAGTACAGCCTTCTTGCGTACACCTCTGTAAGACGCTAAAGTATATTGTAGAGGGAAATGAAGATTATAAATCAGAATTTGTCTTTCAGACTTTTCCACTTTCGGTTTCTAGTTGTGTTTTTAATGTCAGAATCTAGTTCTTTGAGGCTTGTGTTACTGTTGTTTTGAGTGTTTAGGGTTACTTGGACCCACAAATGAAGCTGCAAGACTAAAAAAAATACCCTCACGAGCAGGTCATTGCAACACAAAATCATACCCAAAAGTACTTTGACACATTTGGCTTGACAGCGAGAGAGTAACGAGCGACAGCACACCACAGTTTGCATAATTAAGTTCTGTATTTTTCTACAAAAATTTAAAACTGTTGCCGTCTGTTTACAGCAAGAGGCATGCATGCTTTTGGTTGAGGGCTGAGGTACAGAGCGTATGTAGCGAAAGAGAAGAGGCTTGTATGTAATTATTAGTCATTTTATGTGTACGATCTAATGAAATTCAATGAAAGGGATCTTCTCCTCTATCCTCTATAATTCTGTATGCTTTTATATTATCACAGAAAATAAAGTAAGGATCCTTTAAGTGCCTGAATTCTGCACAGTTGCTGTGGTTGTGTTTTTTTTAATCTAAGCTTTAACGTGCATGTGACAGATTATTTTCTAATGATCACTTGGTTTGGTGGGATAGAACCTGGGATACACATTATTAGCGTTATTTGTTTTACATCAGTTAAGTGGCAGTTTGTGGGAAAAAGTTTGAACTGACAGTGAAATGTTCAAAAAATTAAAAACTTCTGTTAATTCTAATGATGTTAAATATGAGAAGTGAACAGTGAGTCAGTATGTCCAGTGTTTCCTGTTATTTGCGCTACACAAAACAAAACTAACCCAAGCATTAGGTTAGTTGGGAGGTAATTTAGTTTTTTTTTTTGTAACTTAATCAAACCAGAACTGAACTGAAGACTTTAGTCCCAATTAATGCAGGATTAAAAAAGATAAAGTACAACAAAATGACCATGTGTTGCTAAACACAGCAAAATGAATCTTGAATACACATCTGACATTTTCCATGATCGCCGTCTTTTATTATTCTCCACACGTCACGCAGCCACAGTAAACTTTATATTAAACTACACTGTTAAACCCTGTTTATTTCTGATAAAATAGGTTTCTTCAGCCCACTTCTTCTTAGTTTCCATTTCCAAGTTTTTGGTGATTTAAGCATTTTAAATCTGATCTTGAAGGAAACACGAGTGGTCCTCAGGCTGGTCCCAGGTCCTGGGTTCTGTCCTCAGGCCTCTTCACACCAGCACCAGGGCAGAGTCTGAACCAGGCTCGTCCTCTGGTCCTTTCAGTGCCATTTTTAGGCCACTTGGCTTTTCTTTACATATTTTTTCTTCATGGTGTCCATGATAGTTCATTTGATATGAGTCACATTGTTGTAGTAGAGTAAAAGTTCTACAAGTTTGTATTTCCAGTAAAGAGCGTCTCCCACGTCACGAAGCTGAAGTGCAAATTGCACGATGGAGGCTGGAGGATCTGTCAACAACATGACTTATGGTTATTATGAATTATTATTATTATGACTTATGACTCCTCATTTGTACCATTTAATTATCACAAAGACAAGATTATAACACTTACCACAATCAGGCATTTTCATGGTAGAATATCAAGAAAATCAATAATCCAGAGGATATTCTCTGTGTTGCTCGTGTCTGAAGTTTGTCTGATCTATTATGAGCAGGTGATCTTAAATAACATCTGTGACGCAGCAGCTGAGGAATCCCCTGGAGTCAGAGCCAGGTTCCACCCACTTTAAGTGCCCTGTTTGCTGTACCTTTTGCTCTTATTTTGCCAAGAGTAGTTGTTATATAAAAGCTTTTTTTAACACTCTGTTATTAAATAGGCCGATCCAATAGTCCACAACACTGTAGCATAAAACTGGATTTTATAATAATCACTTCAGATGTTGACACAAACATAAAGTGCTGAAGCCTCCAAACGTTTTCAGATCTGTACTTTTTAAATACGTAATTTGAGAAATGAGGAAACAAAGACATTTCATTCTCGTGGCTAAGTTTAAGCTCATGACTCATAATGTTGTAAAACAGGTTTTCTCTGCAACAACATGAGCTTAACATGTTCCTTGTTTTAATCTAGCTGTGATAAGATAACTACAATTGACGTAAAAAGTGTTTGTTTTCATCTGAACTTCAGTGATGAGATAAACACCAACTCAGAATCTATTCTGATACTGCAAAATTAATCTTGAAAAAGCATCTGACATTTTCCATAATCTCCAGCCTTTTATTATTCTGCACATGTCACGCAGCGACAGAATCCATTCTGATATCCTCAAGTACACAGAGTTTCAGAGTTTCTAAGTTTCCTTAGACACATTTACAGGCTGAGACTTGCCCAGTGTAAACATACAATAAATATGGGCCCCTCCCTGTGGGCTCCGGGAGCCTCGCTCAGGTGAGCACTTTATTTTGAAGGTGCAGTATGTACATTTCCTGGCTTGTTTTCATCTTATTCATTTGCCTGAAATGTTCTACTTATGTTTACGTACTTACGTGATTACGTTTTGATATTATAGTTTAACAGTATTTTGGCCACACATAACTATATGTTATATTCTTATATTCTACACGGCGGTGGCTTTAAACATGAACTCAAGGACTAAACGTAAAGAAACATGCGCGTAAAACTGCCGCTAGAGGGCAGCACAGTCAGACTTTTCTAAAGTCCAGCTTCCCTGTGTGTGTGTGTGTGTGTGTGTGTGTGTGTGTGTGTGTGTGTGTGTGTGTGTGTGTGTGTGTGTGTGCGCGCGCGCGCGCGTGTGTGTGTGTGTGTGTGTGTGGTCACCCGCGGCCCACACAAGCACGCGCTCACGCACTCACGCTCGCAGCACGGGGCGCGCGGGCGCGCGGCTCTTTACAGAAGTGCTGTGGGCAGCAGCAGCAGCAGCAGCAGCAGCAGCAGCAGCAGCAGCAGCAGCAGCAGCAGCAGCAGCAGCAGCAGCAGAGTTTGAGAGTTGGAGAGAGTTGGTCTGGTCTGGTCTGAGTTACACTCGCACAAATGAAGCACCTTCATTTTAAAGATCATTTCTGGGTGAGTTTTGTGTCTTGTTGTGTGTTTTGTGTCTTGTTGTGTGTTTGAAGTGTGTGAGGGGACTCTGTTGTAAACTGTTGCTGTGCTCTACTAGTTTCTCTTGTTACGGTCACAAACGTTATTACTGTTCATCTTATTTGGATTTCTAGATTAGACATCAGATTTAGACCTGATAGTATTTGTGCTGGATGAGGAGAATAATTCAACTTTATGTAAAACACAGACTGATGTAATTAACACTTTATTCTCTCACATGACACAGAACACTGACTTAATCAGCACAGCAGGATATGATGCCATTATTCAGTATCACAATGAGGGCAAAAGGACTTGTAAGGAGGTGGAAGACTTTCTGAAAGCCCGGTAAGAAATGTACAGCCTTATTTTCACCTAAGACACATTTGTAAACTAACAAACCGCTACATTTCCTTAGTCTTAAGGTTTAAGTTAAGTTTTGAACAGCTATTTGACCTTTGCTCAAATTATATAAAATATGAAAAACATATGGTTAAATTATTGACAGGATTCATTCTCAAATCCAAATGTGTTATCTACAAATGCAAATACAGCATTGTTTCCTTTTAGAGCTACAATTGAAGAGAAATACGCTAAAGACCTACTCGGTTTGTCCAAGAAAGTTTGTGGTCACAATGAAATGAAGTAAGTATGTTTTTAATGCCGTTGTTCTTTTTTTAAATAAAATGCAAATAAATGCAATCAGACAGTAAATGCAATCCTTGTTTGCTGAATAAGCCGTTCAGCGTCTTCATATCACATGAATTATACAGAGCTACACATATGTTTATAGTATGAAGTTTAGTTCCTTTTGTGTCAACAGTCACAAGGTCTGAGTGGTTTTAGGGCATATTCAGTTTGCTTGTGGTAGCCTTTAAAGAAGGAAGAGGAAGATGGAAAGTTGGTAACTGCGATAAATATGATAAACAGCACAAATTTGCATTGAGGAATGTATATTTATTTAGTCTATTTTGTATATATGTTTGTTTTGTCTCCTTAAGCACTTTAAAAAGATCCTTGGACATTTTTAAATTACGTAAGTTTCACTTTTATCTTTACTTCCTTTTTTTGTATTTAGTAACAAGTAAATGATAAGTGATTAATGGTTATGGATCATTTGGCCTCGCAGAAATGGAAAATGTGAGTCTGGCTCATTTGCAGCTGGCACAGAGCATGAGAGAGGAGGTGAAAAAGCTGGAGGAATTCAAAGAGCGGCAAAAGGAAGCCAGAAAAAAGGTGTTACTCTGACGTCGCTCTGTCCTGTGGTGTTAAAGTTCTTGCTTATATTTCTGCTCGTGTCGCTACAGATAGAACAACACATGGATGCTCTTCACAAACAGAAGGTCTCGCAGTTCAAGAAAACACTGGATGTAAGTAGCAGGCCAAGCACCTGATGCAAATAATATATAACCTCCTGTAGTTCGTGCAACCTCATAACTAAAATTCTTACAGGTTAAATAGAATATGCAAACGTACTGAGCTGGTTTAATATCTTTACAAGTACTGGCACAGTCTCCAGTGTCAGCACAAAAGTGAAATTACTTTTTACTCCAGGAAGCACTCAAAGAAAATCAAGAAGTATGATTAAAATAGTTTGTAAAGCCAATCCCTAAGAAACAATGATAAGACCAACATTTGTGGAGTTATGTAGGCCCGTCTACCTGGAACATTCTCATTATCAAATTCTAGTAGAACGGATATGTTTTTGGATATACTGTAATATCAGTAATTACATGTCCTAGTCAAAGAAAACGTACGAGCAAAAATGCAGAGATAAAGAAGAGGCAGATCAGAACGTGTATCGAAACACTAACAACCCCAAGAACATCGAGAAGGTAGTGTTCGTTTTAAACTTTCATTCTGTATAATCATGAAAAATTAACTGTGTCACTGGTTCGACTCAATTGTTATTTCAGTTTAATGCTAAAGCGTTGCAGGCCAAGCTGAACTCAGAAGAAGCTGGTGAGTTTATTGCAAAAAAAAGCGATGTAACTCTTTACGTTATGTGATTTTGAATAACTTTATTATTCTGAACTAGATAGGTCATACCAGCAGAACGTCTCCACACTGGGAAATGTTAGAGACGAGTGGCTGAAGGAATATACGAACACATGTGAGGTAAAGTTTGTTTTATCACAATGAGCGTTTGCACTTTGCACAGCCACATTTATTAGCAGTAATGTGGCAGCAGTAGATTATTTTTATCACGTGACTAATATGGGATTTCCTTTTCGTTTAATAATTTCTGTCTTTATTTTATTCTACAGATACTTGAGAAACAGGCAATAGAAAGAATAAACTTTGTCAGAAACACAGTCTGGACACATTTAAACCTTTTATCACAGCAGTGCGTTACCAGTGATGAGGTAATATTACGACTACTACTGTTTATTTCTAGTATTTTTTCAATGCACGTTCTTTACATTTTATACGACCTTTCGTGTTTGCAGCTGTACGAGGAAGTTAGGAAGTCTTTGGAACAATGCAACATTCAGGAAGACATCGATTACTTTATAAACCTCAGGAGAACTGGAGATAAGCCGCCAGGTATGAGGAAATTTTGGGCTGTTTTTGCGGGTTTTTTTCTGTGTTTTCTACTTTGTTAATAATGTGAATCCTCTTCTCAGGACCACTTGTGTATGAAAATTTCTATAGCGGTCAGAGAGCTTCACTTGCAACACCTCTCGCTTCTCAAATGCCTCCGCCAGTGAACAGGTAGTGACTTTTAAGTGAAACAACGTCTAGATTTATCCCGTGTTTTAAATATGTTTATATATATTTAAAGGAGAGAGCCGCCCCCAGTTCCAGGAAGCCCCAGTGGTACGTCAAGCTAGTTTTTTCCTTTTTTTAAAACCACTGTAAAAGTCTTGGTGTCAGTATTTTGTCTGTTACAGGCGGACCGATCTACTCAACTGTGCAAGATGCTGAGTACAGTTTGGTCAGACACTAGTGTGACAGATTAAAACATGTGAAAAATGTGTTTAACTAAAAGACTGAACGAGCAGTGAATCTCACACTGTTCATTTTTGCATAGAGCAGTTCTTTTATGAATCTTAAGTCCAGGGCAAATGGAAAAGCAACAAGGGTCAATTCAACAGTTTGAATCAGGCAATTATTTTGATTTATTTTAAAAATATAAAATAAGAAATTGCTTCCCATATACTGCATGAAGCTCTTCCACATTTTTCTAAAACTTTGCCATAACAATGTCACTTGCTGTCCTGAAGAAGTCTATAATTCAACAGATGCGATGCAACATTATGCCCATTTGATTGATACAGATGGACTAAATTATTCTACTAAGAAGATAATCGTGACATAAATCTGTCATTTTGAAACATGCAAAAAAATAGAAATGCTAGAAATATTTACCTGGTCTTAAGATTTCGACCAGAACTGTTTTAATCTCAGGGTTGTGGTCTTAGTGTTGGTGCTAGTCTTATTTATATCTGTGTGGTCAATATTTTCATGTCGCTGTAACCTGAAGTCCTTTTGCTTTGTGTGGATTTCCTGATCTCTGAATACAGCCAAAACAATCCTCAAATCAAGAGTTTGTAAAAAAATGTACTATTTACACAATAAACCTGATAAAATTTATTTATTTGCAATAGTTAACTCATCATTATGGTTTATTTTTACATTCCTTTAAAATGTTAAGTGTTATGAATGTCAAGATTATTGCTGGCATGAAGTAGTAATTTTTCAGAAGTCACTGTGCATGCTCGGATTTAATCAGCTCCAAAAGCACCTGGATGGCCGTCTCATCTGTAGCACAACGACAAAGTAATTCAAATAAGCATATCTCTAAGTCGAACAAGTCATATTTGTATTTACCTTCCAAATTCAACTTTGGATTCTCCATCTTTTTCTCAAGTACAGCATCCAATAGACGTCGCAGTTGCTTAAAAATTACACCAATCCTCACAGGAGCCTAGTAACCAGAGAGTAAACGAAACCAGTTATATACGGATCAGCAAAATGTCAAAATATCTCTATATATTATCGTTTAATGTGATGATACAGTGTCAGTATGGTGGGCTGCTACACTGTTATATCACCAAGAGTATTTTTTGGTATATTTAACTCAATTTTTTTGTTGCAGCTCTATCAGTTTTGTTGCTTGTTTAGAAGAAGGAAACTCATTTATGCAATATATTTCACTGTTTTGATGATTAAAATTGGTGTGTTTCATCAACTTTGTGCTAGAAGTGGTTTGCCAAAGACGTTTAGTATCACAGCCACGATTGTGTCATAGAACGGATTTTAAATATATTGAATCAAAAGTGCACTGTATTGAAATAGGAATAGTATCGTGGCCTATGTATCAAGGTATGCATCTTCTTAATGATAACCAGTCCTATCTCTGATGCTGTCAACTGTTTGACCTCTGACCTGGAAGTGTATCCATCCGTCCAGCGTAATCAGTCTTTCTCTGTGCTGAATATCTATGTCCCCTCCAAACAGCAGCATTGGAAAGGGAGATATCAAAGTCGTGTCCCTCAAATAGATCTTTGTGTATTTGACCTTAAAACAAAAAAGGAATTTAGCACTGTAGCACTGTTCAGATAAATCGGAACCAATAACCAGGAAAAAGTGGCTTTACATGCACATATTCTGTAAAATATGCAAAAAGGGGGAAATAATGTAGCACAGATGAAAGAGGAAATGCTTGAGTGATTGAGTCATTTTAAAAATATTGTATGTTGAATTCCACATAAAACTGTTGGATTATCTGATTATATCTGGCTATATCTATTTAAATGAATCCAATGTGATATGATATTTTTGCATCAATATTTACATGTACCTTTTCCTGGTAAAGCAGCCATCCATGTGTCTGTAGATTTCGGTTGACAGATGATGGATGGACTTGGGCCTTTCCTTGTGGAGTCTCCACAGTGCAAGCTACACGCTCCAGCACATCCACCGACGGCGTGTACAAAACCTTGGCCACACTGTCATACAGACCAGCTGTAAGAGCAGCATTCAGGATGGAAATCTGGGCTTTAGACAAAGTGCCTGCGTGAAGTTTGAAGCGAGAAGAATAACGAGATGACCAAAAACCAGCCTGCTCCATCATCTTCATCAGCTCAAGCTTCACATTCTGGAAAAGTGAATTACATTAACACAAGTGCCTTTTCCATAGTGAAAGTGGAAATGTAAACTACCTCTAGTGTAATCAGGGCCGTGCGATTGAGGAAGTGCTTTCTACAGTAGGACATTTCTGCTTTGTACCCCTCCGTTTGTGAGTTTTTCCACCTAAAAAAAAAAAACAGCCTTGTTTATTCACAACTTTTAGAAAACTCAACAAAACCCTTCCTTACACCTCATAACATTGAGGAACTTACAATTTAACTTTAAGTGTAAAGTGCCAGTTTAAGCAGCTTTGAAAGGTGAGCTGGGAAACACCCACCACAATCTTCAGTAAATTATACAGTTTGCACAGAGACATTTGTAAGAGGCACATGGGTGTTTGTCAAATGTGAGGTGAGCTTTTTCATGCTCAGACCAAGGCAAGACACATTATGCTGCCTAAGTTGTAATTTCATTTTAACCCTCTCTTAATTTAAAATATAATTTTATCTATCTGTTGTAATTATGTATTTTCAGCTAAGAAAAAACAAAAGTTACAAACTGAAACCCCTTCATACGCATATTCACTTCCTGTGAGAAAAACTAAAGCATTACCCAAGGTAAGCGTTGTATAGAGTTAAGTGGTCAGAGTTGGCCAATGAAAGAGCAGCCTTTGCCAGGTTAGCTTCTTCTTTCCTGTTTATCGGTGTAGAGAACGGAGACTTTTCTGTAATAGCTGCAGCAATGGTGGCCTAAAAATAATTCCACAGTTCTTTTAACAGGTGCATTTTCACAATATTGTAAAAAAGTAAAGGCATTAAAATTCAAGTGAAACTTACAATTGGCTCTAGGCAGCCTAGAATGGCTCCATAGATAAGCATTTTCCCAATCTTGACATTCACAGGCAGACTAGCAAGGTGGTGTCCCAGGGGAGTGAGCACATGACTGTTAGGGAGACACGCCCCGATCTTCCTCAGCAGATTAACAGCATTGTTCACTGACTGAGGCTGTGGAGGGTCCAGGGCTCGCCCCAAGAAGTCCTCTGGAGAACCGTACTGACATTTCTTAGAAGGAAACACAGGAGAGGGAAAGAAAATAGAACACAAGTTTGACAAACAGTAGATTTCAAGCTTGAATTTTAATACTCAGTAGTAACTAAAGTACCATAATATGCAGACAGAGCTCCTCAAGTGGGACCCGAAGTATTTCAGGTATTGAATAATCCATGAAGCTCTGGAACCTAAAGCAAAAACAACAACATAACAGTGTTCTTTAGCTTTATGTACAGTATGTTTGACATGTTATGGTCAATACCTGTATTTTGGATAGACTCTGAAGCAAAAACCATTCCGAACACGACCTGCTCTGCCCTGCCTCTGGAGGGCGCTGGCTTTGGATACAAAGGTTTCAACGAGAGAACTCATTTGGCTGCTCTCATGATATCTAAACAAAGGCCAGGCATTAGTATTAGTGTCATTATAACAAAATAACATTGTTATTATTTACTACTACTACCACTACTTCTACTACTACTTAAAAGAAAACTTACTTGTTCTCCTTGGTTTTTCCAGTGTCAATGACAAAGACCACATCTGGAATAGTTACACCTGTCTCTGCAATGTTTGTTGACAGCACAATCTAAATTAAGAAAGCAATGAAGTTATCACTTAAATAGTTTTGCCCATATTTAAGGCAATCAGCAGTACCTTTCTCACACCAGCAGGAGGCACTGTAAAAGCAGCAGCTTGATCCCTGGATGAGAGGGTGGAATGAATGGGCACAATCTTGTATCTAAAAAAAAAAAAACACACAATTAGAGGGATTTGAGCATTTTCAGAAGTTACATTTTATAATTGCTATTAGATTACCTGCTTTTGTCTCCAAATCTCTTGTCTGATAAAAGAAGGTCATAAAGCTGCTGTATGTGGGCTATGCCTGGGAGAAACACTAGAACAGCCCCATCCACTTTTGCAAACTGGGGTGATTTATCTTGGGTTAAAAAGAAAAGTAAAAATAGTTTAAAACACAGATATATAAATAGGTTCCATTCAAAGCAAGCACAACATCTGATGTACCTAAATAGTCCATAAGGTCAATCAGCAAGTCCATGTTGATTTTATTGGGATTCATGTGTTGAAGAACATGTTTGGTTCTACTGCTGAAATGATCCAAGTCTGGACCAAGGTCCCAGCCAGGGGAGTCCTTTATAATCACTTCCTTAACACACAAACACACAAAGTTAGATCACATACAAAACAAGTTCACTGCACATGAATTTTACCTGGTGCTGTAATGTCTTTCCCCCTTTTTGAGTGACTGAAATACTGACTTCCTCCTCCTCTTCCAGAATTTTTTGACTGTACTCTGAGTCCTTTTCAAGAATGTATCCCGTTTCCTCCACAATGTCTTCTAGGTGAAAAACCTAACATAAATATTAACTTAGTTTGGGCAATAATTCAGAATATATGTCAGAATGTGACCAGAAGCTATAATTTGATTCTTACCTCAACAGGGAATGTCCTACCAGGGATTGTGATGATTGGGCAACGGTTAAAATAGCTTGAGAATTTGTGACAGTCGACCGTGGCGCTCATAAGAACAAGCTGCAAATCAGATCTCCTCATAACGACATCCTTTAGAATCGTCAAGAGGAAGTCTGACTGAACACTGCGCTCATGAACCTGGGCAAGTAACGGGGAAATAAAGGAGAAGTAAAGAAATAATTGTGAAATAAAACACCACAAAAAATTAAAAGGACACTTTGAAAACATATTAGATCGGTCCATTTTACCAAAATGTAATTTTTTGCAATAAGAATGCTTCTCAATATCTTGTGTACC
Source organism: Scartelaos histophorus (assembly GCA_000787155.1). Lineage (NCBI taxonomy): Eukaryota > Metazoa > Chordata > Actinopteri > Gobiiformes > Gobiidae > Scartelaos > Scartelaos histophorus. Next base: position 20,254 of record KN499552.1, on the reverse strand, counting down.
CGACGTGCTTATATGTATGTTTGACAACGTTGTGGCTCCTAATGAGATGACGGACAGAGTCTTGTGGGATGTTCTCCCAGATCTGTGTAAGAGCTCCTGTAAAGACTGAGGAGCAACCTGGTGGACCCCAACATAATGTCCCAGAGGTGTTCCATCAGTCAAGTGGTCATGAGGGCCATTCAATAGTATCAGTCATTTCATCCTCCAGGTACTGCTGTGTTCTCTTGCCACATGAGGCTGGGCAATGTCATTCATCAGGAGGGACCTAATGCCCCAGTGTAGGGTCTGGCAATGGGTTCAAGGATGTTGTTGTCCAGCTATCCTAGACTAACTGCCTGTTTCTTGAAATCTCCATGTTGCTGAGAGACACATTAAGTCTCCTTGCAACGGCACGTCTGGATGTGACCCTGAAGAAGTTGGACAATCTGTACAACTTCTGTGGGGAAGGAATGGTCTCATAATCCCAGTAGTGATAATCATATACATGTTTGTATAGCTAGCCAGCATATTTTTTCACATTGAGATCTTATGTGTTTTCAAAGTGTTCCTTTAATATTGTTGATATATTATATATACACATATAGAAACATACCTCATCCACTATAATGTGTGTCAATGAGCTAAGCAGTCTGTCCTGCT
>KN499552.1:3245-19588 GCA_000787155.1 Scartelaos histophorus | reverse complement strand
GTAGTGCAGTAAAGAAGGCGGGTCCACTCTCCAGACAAGTTTTCCATTCGGATCTGATACCCACAAAGCGACGACTAAAAACAACAAATCATTTCAGTAAATTTGTTTTCTCATTTTATTTTCAAATGGTCCAGCTTTGGTGTAAAATTGTTGTTTTACCTTAGATCCTGGTCCATCCTCACAGCCCAGTTCCTCACTCACTCTGCAGGCCAGACTCATAGCTGATATCCTTCGAGGCTGCGTTACCACTATGTTGCATGACTGTGGCTCTTTACCCCCGGTCAACATATGCTCCAATAGAAACTGTGGGATCTGAGTACTCTTTCCACTGCCCGTTTCTCCAGCAATCACCACTATGGGGTGGTGCTGCAATGCCTCCAGGATATGATGGCGATGTTGAAAGACAGGCAGCTGCTCCCGCTCTGCCTATAAGCAAATCTCAACTGTAAGAAGCTTCAACGCACTGGTTCTCAAACAAGTACTACCCAAGAAATGATTTGGCTTTCCAAGTACTTGGTCAAAAATAGGACTATCAAGATGTAACAAGGTCTAACCCAATGGAAAACATGGATTAAATTGACACTGTGAATATTTAAACAGCAGAGAAATCCACTTATCACCTGTACCCTCAGTGAGACATGTACCACAGTTTGAGAACCACAGCTTTAAAGTATATAAGATGCCATTGGAGGAGTTACATTTACCTGTAATTTTTGTGCCCGTGGTGACTTCTTCAGCTTCAAAAATAGCTCTTTCGAAGCTTCAAGTGATGCAGTGATTTTCCTTCCTTCATTCTTGCCGCCTTTGCCCTTATGACAATCTTCTGTGTTTTCTAAATCCAAGGCAGCCAAGTTTTCCCATGACTCCTCAGGCTCTTGGTCTTCCTCTCTGTCTGCTGCCAGTGGAGCCTGTGATGCAGCTCCCTGGTTCTGCTGCTGTTTGAGTTTGGTGAGGAGTCGCGATATAAACTGGTCTCTGGGTTTGTTGGCGGCGATTTGACTCTCCTCCTGCTGCTGTCGTTCGCTGTCTCTCCACTCTAGCCACACGTCTCTGTAGGTTGGAGGTAGTAGCTGATGCACTGACTAAACAAAATGGGATTGTGTCATTAAAAGGTAGAATAGGTGAGGACATATACTGCAGGTGGGTTGAACCATTACCTGCCCCTTCACCAAGTTGTACAGTGCAAGTGTTGCCGCTAGATGCTGTGCCTGCATACTGTCCTCAGTCAAAATTGTTGGACAAACTTCAAGCACGTCATCCGGCCTTTGAATTCGTACCCTAATTAAAGAAAACATTTTTATTCTTACAGATTTGTTGCTTTTAATATAAAAACAGCTGCCCTGGTAACTAGCAGACACGGTGAATAAATGAGGGAATAAATACCTGCATTTCCAGTATCGTCCCGCTGCAACCTTGTGGAAAGCAGGTGGGGGGCTCTTGGGGAGGTTCTTTCTGACCCAATCGATAAGAAATTGCTTAGGAGATTTTCCTGTCCAGCTTCGAGCCGTGTAATCAAAATTGCGTATATCTTTTGGCTCATTCTTTTTGACTGCAAAAGACTCAACAAAATCAGTTATTTATTCTTCTAACAGCAATACAGAGGTAGAGATTTACAGGGAAACCTTTTTCTGTAGGAGGCTCTTTTTCTGCCTTTTCAAACAATTTAAATCCTAAATCTTCTTTGTCTTCACTGGATGAAGGAGCTTTGCTTTCTTTTTGGGGTGTATCTCTGACTTTGATGGCAGGGTTAAATATGGGGTGGCCTTCAAGCTGCTTCATTTCTAGAAGTAAAACAAATATTTCAGTCTTTACTAGACAGACTACATAAGTCTAATGACAGACATACAAACCTTGTTGTATGACACGTATCCTGTCCTGTGCAGTCCTTTGACCCAACTTGTCTCCTTTAGTCTTAGCAGCTACAGCCATTTCTTTGGCGTCATATAACTGAGCTGTGAGGACTAAATATCGATCGTTCTGCAACATAACATATAAATAATGAAATAGAGATATACAGAGAAAAGTATTTGGTAAGGTGGTGAATGATGATACAGAGACCAAAGACAAAGATGCTCCTCTAACTAACTTGGTAACAATTGTCCTTCATTTTGTAAATGATAAAATTACACTTACAGGATCAAATTTTTCATCCAGCTCAGGGTTATGTAAGCTTTTGTCTCCCTCTGCCTCCTTCTCATCATCGTCATCATCATCAGAGCTTTGTTCTGCATACCTCAGGATCCAGTTTTTCACAGTGGCTGCTTCGTCCTCAGCCTGATGAACATCAAGATACCAAAATTCATCATTATTCCACTAAAGTGTAATCTAACATAGTATTTCCATTGTACCCATCAAAACATACGTTGGCTTCCTTAGCTTTGTTCTGAGGGGCTTTAACACTAATTGTTGAAGGTTTCTGTTGAACCGGAAGCTGAAACTTAGGTCTGTTCTTTTGACTCTCCTCCTGCATTTGCTGGCAAAAGCCTCCTGGCAACTCATCTATAAAACAATGTTCAAGTAAAATACATGGGCACAATGTCTATTGGACATACAGAAAGATATTCACCTACCATCTTTCAGATTGAGGCAAAGCCAATCAAGTGCAGAGTGGAGATCCCCTCCATAGAGTACACTGCTCTTCATTGACTCCTCAATATGTTCCCTCTTAAAATGGAATTTTTCCAGGGCTATGTAAAGATCCTACATGCAAGAAAGATATTTACTGAAATATATTTGTTACTAACAATCATCTTGGAAATCTCGACAATGCTTACCAATAATTTCTTGCTTGTAAGCCTGCCCGATACGGGCCCTTTGTCTGCATACTCCTGCCGAAAGTCATTTATCAGTCGAATGATTTTCTTCTCAAGGTCTCCTTGGATGGCAACCTGTGTTACAGGGTATAACACATCTCATTTAGCAACACGAATAAATAGGTGCAGGTGTGATAACCATAATACAGCACTCACTTTAAGAACAGACTTGTCAGAGGTACCAGTGTCCACTTGGGCTACATTGGCAAGACTATAGTTTTTTGGAGCTGCAGAAAAAGAAAAATCTAGTCATGACATGTGTTATAAATCTAGCTAACTTAAACCACTTTAATGACATAAAATACTATGTTTTATTGTTTAGGCATTGTTTACAGTTGGCCTCTGATGATCAGATCATAATCTGGAGCAGTATGGACAGTTGTTTGTTTGTTTATATTCAGATAATAGTATAAACCTTTTGACTTGTTGTCCTGGGCTTTGCTGGGTCTGGATGTCTTCCCCTTCTGTTCTTCTGTCCCGGTGCTCCCTGTCCCTGCCCCTGGAGCCGGGTCTGTCCTGGATGTTGTCCTGGATGTTGCAGCTGCTGCGGGGGAAGCCGCTGGAGCCGCCGCCGCTGATTTCTTTTTCTTTCCGCCCATTCGGCCCCGGCGCGACCTCCGGAAGAGGCTTTTCTATCAAATATCAACTACAATTCACACGAACAAATGACAGACCCATGTAAAACTAAACCTGGGAGCTAACAGCAGAAACCTCTCGTGGCGAACTGATCCATAGACCGACAGAGGCCCACGCGGCTTCCGTAGCGGAAGTCCGTTTGCAGTCAGGTGCATTGTGGGTAAAATCTCTGGCACCATGGCGGACGCTTTTGGAGATGGGCTCTTCAGCGTGTTTGACGATGAACAACAAACAAATAGCAGCAAAAAGACTCTTTTATCAACAGCGGCTGAAACCGGGTAACTTATTTCCGCTTTCTGCTCTATTATTGGGTCCGAAATACCAATATTTTCCTAATCTAATGTGACGTGTTCTTCACGTGTTTCTCTGTGTTGTTAACTTTCAGCTAACGTATCGGTGATTATCCCGAACAAGTGTCATGTATTTCTTGTATTGTAACATATAGTGGTGTGTTGATTTTCAGAAAATTGTCCAGCAAACTTGGTTCAGAAAATGATGCAGGTCCGTCCGGGAGGGGAAAGAGGGGAGCCGACAGTGACGGCGCAGATGAAGTGTTGTTTGGGAAGAAATCACGACATGAAACAGTTTCTTCCACCGAACTGAAGTAATCATCTACTGTATCAATGTATGACACTGTCTGTATGTGCAGTGCTTGGGTTTAACTTGCGTTTCTTATTTTGTTTTGTCAGTCTTGCCGAGCTTATGCCTCAGGTGAAGGTGGAACAAGTTGAGACTGTTGAAGGATGCTCTCATGAGGTATGGAAAGTTGAGCTTGATTTAAAATGTGTAAATGCTTCAACGTAATTATTTTTCTTGCAGGTTGCTATTCCTGCCAGTGATGAATATAAGCCCCTAAGACCTAGAGTTGGAAAAGCTGCAAAGGTACGGCAGCATTATGACTCAGACCCATTAGTTTGCACTTTTTCCTTGTCTTGATTTGGTCCTTGTGTCTTGATTTGCAGGAATACCCCTTCATACTTGACCCCTTCCAACGTGAGGCTCTTCTTTGTATAGACAATAACCAGTCTGTCCTTGTGTCTGCTCATACCTCTGCTGGAAAGACCGTCTGTGCCGAGTGAGTGTTTTTGTAACCTTGTACGGAATTGTTGTTCTGTTAAGCTTCAATGCGCTCTTGTCCCCTTCTTGTAGGTATGCCATCGCTCTAGCGCTTAGAGAAAAACAGAGGGTGATCTTCACAAGTCCCATCAAAGCCTTGTCCAATCAGAAATACAGAGAAATGTATGAAGAATTTCAGGACGTAGGTTTGATGACTGGTGACGTCACAATCAACCCCACTGCCTCCTGCCTTGTCATGACAACTGAGGTAAATGATGCTTTCAACTCTCATAGACATTCCTAAGAAAGATGTTTGGTTTTTAAGTGATGATTTGATTTTTCTATTTGCAGATTTTGAGAAGCATGTTGTACAGGGGTTCAGAGATTATGAGGGAAGTCGCTTGGGTGGTCTTTGATGAGATCCACTACATGAGAGATTCAGGTAAAATATAACATTTAAATGAAAAACAATTTATTAACAACATGCATTAGTTGTGTTTTAAAGAAAAGGGTTTTTTGCTCCCTAGAACGTGGTGTGGTGTGGGAAGAAACCATTATTCTTCTACCAGACAATGTGCATTATGTGTTCTTGTCTGCCACAATTCCCAATGCCCGACAGTTTGCTGAATGGATTTGCTATTTACATAAGCAGGTAATAACCAAAATCAACAGAAATGAATTATTTAATGCATTATAATATGATGTAACTGTAAACCTTTGTATTTTTAGCCATGCCATGTCGTATATACAGATTACCGTCCCACTCCTCTGCAGCATTATATCTTTCCAGCAGGAGGCGATGGACTCCACCTTGTAGTTGATGAGAATGTAAGTCAGTTTTAGTTGTTATGGTTTGAGACAGAAGTACACAATTACTTTAAGTTTATGTGGATAAACGTCTTTGTCTTTTAGGGAGACTTCAGGGAAGATAATTTTAACACAGCAATGCAGGTTCTGCGTGATGCTGGAGATTCAGGAGGCAGTGGCGGAGGAGGCAAGTGGGACCCCAGAGGACGCAAAGGAGGAACAAAAGGTTTGTCTTCGCATTTGCGTTCATGTCTGTAATCTACCAGCACTAACTATAAAAAGATCTAATTGACATAAATGTGTATTTTCATTAGGGCCATCCAGTGTCTTCAAAATAGTGAAAATGATCATGGAGAGAAACTTCCAGCCTGTCATCATTTTTAGTTTCAGCAAAAAGGAGTGTGAGGCTTATGCTTTACAAGTAGGAAAGCTGGACTTTAATAAAGGTATGTTTAACAGTTTTGCTCAGAATATGGCTGAAGGACTAAATTAACTGACTTAATTTTGAGATGTAGAATGCTTGTGTGTCAGATTAAAGTAATATTAATGCCTGAAATCTGTTTTGTTTCAGACGAGGAGAAACGTCTGGTGGAGGAAGTGTTTAACAATGCAATTGACTGTCTTTCCGATGAGGACAAGAAACTCCCTCAGGTACCAACTGTAGCCAAAGGGTGGTTTCCTATCATCTTTTAAAAAGCCCATTTGTTGCACGTTTGCTAACTTGTGCTGCATTTGTTGTCTCCATGTTTTGTTTTTTTATAGGTGGAACATGTGCTGCCTCTGTTGAAGAAAGGCATTGGAATCCATCACGGAGGACTGCTGCCTATTCTCAAAGAAACTATAGAGATCCTGTTCTCTGAAGGTCTTCTCAAGGTACATATGTTTGAGTCCAACCTAAAGACTATAATTTAGTTTCATAGAAGAGTTAATGTAGAACAGGCACATACTTAGCTACCTAGTTAGGCTATTTCCATGTTTATAAGTTGTTTATATGTAGCTCTTTTATAGAGTTTATATGTTTATAATAATAAGAATAATGGCTATACCTATTTTCTAAAGACTATAATTTAGTTTCATAGAACAGTTAATGTAGGACAGGACTATACATCACATCAGGCTGTTAGTTTCCATGTTACATTAACCAAAAACAATCTAGGTGGATTTCAGATCTAATTTTCCTTTTGTGTATAGCTTATTACCACTTATAATTAGAGTAAAGACACAGAGGCCAAAACTACAGACCCTTAGCTTCACAAAGACCCCAGCCATTTATTTTTATTCCAAAGGGTTTCAGTCTGAATTGGGGGCCATTTTTAGTGAGGCATTTTGGGAAAAATACACCCATCTGATAAGAGGTTGGTTTGTTGACAATGCAAAATGTGTTTCTCACTATCTATTGCATGTTTCTTTTTCTCCTCAGGCCCTGTTTGCCACAGAAACGTTTGCTATGGGTATAAACATGCCAGCTCGAACTGTGTTATTTACAAGTGCACGGAAATTTGACGGCAAAAATCACCGCTTTGTAAGAACAGTATTTTTTGCTATTAACCAATAATCAAAGCTTGAATGGGATGGTTGACTAAAGGACACATGGCTGTTTTCCTGCAGCTATTCGGTCTTTCCAGTCTCGTTAACTGCATCATGCTCTGGCTGAAGCTACGATTGAGCAGCCTTTTGGTTTTCTAAGCAGTTTTTTTTACCACCAGTTCACTTTATCCATTGGGGTTTTAAAACTTGTCATCTCTATTTGTTCAGATGTCGCAATAACATCTGTTTTTTTGTGTCACGTTGATGTTGCATTTTGGCAGCATGAAGTGTTTGGAGTTTGACAGGCCTTTATAATGCCCTGCAGCCCACCCGCTCAAAATGCCACGTAAACAAATGCTGTGGGCGGTGTGGAGTTGCTATTTATAAGTTGAAATGCATGTTTAAAATATGAACATGAGGAGGGCTTTAAGCTTTCCCTGAAGTAAATCATGAACATCTGTTGGCTTAGACGGAGCTCCACGCAGGCACTTTTACGTAATCTCACTATCCCTGATACACCCGTCTGTGTGTCATCGGTTAATACTGTAACAAGTGCAGAAGTATAGATCAAAATGTGATCTTCAAAGTTCAGTGGAAAAAACATTTATGATCAGGGTCATGGATAGCGATAATATAACCTTGTTGATAGTTAATCGATTACTTGAATGCTATCAAAGCCCTTTTCCACCTTATTCTTAAGTTTTTGTCACATGCTCTAGATTACATCAGGAGAATATATCCAGATGTCTGGTCGTGCGGGAAGAAGAGGAATGGATGACAGAGGAATTGTTATATTTATGGTAGACGAGAAGATGAGTCCAGCCGTGGGCAAACAACTTCTTAAGGTGCATACTTTTTCCATCAACACCCAGTTATCAGTAACAAGATCCTTATCAGCATTGTGTGTGCGTACTTGGTGTAAAAAACATTTGTGTTTATTGTTGTGGAAAAAAATGATGTATCTCTTGATGATAAATAACTAATCCATTTACGAAGCCTGGTCCGTTTTTGGAATATCGATAAAGGTTTAGATGAGTTTTTGGAATACAAACAAAGGTTTATTCTTGTTACATCAGATTTGGACAGGGTCTACGCCTGCCCTGGCCTGAGACCAACACCCTCTCCTGACTCTCCTCTCTCCACTCACCCCTTCTCTCTTCCTCCATCTCTTACACATGCTACTGACTGCTCTGGTGTCAAGTAGAAATCACATTCATTTACACAAAGACAGAATGAGAGAAATCTTTCCTCAATATAAATTTCCATCACATGTACAACTATCCCCACCTTACCTGTCCTCAAATATAAGTTAAGTTCAAAGTCACTGTCACTTTGCTTTGATATGTATGTAACTTGTATTTCTGTATAAATACTCAGAGCTCAGATGCTCTGGGGGGAGATGGGTGACTGGAGAGCGGATACTCGAGAGGCTAGGGCAGGGTAGGCCTGGTCCATATCTGCTGGAACAAACCTTTTGTCTGTATTTCAAAAACTCATTGGGTTTCACAAATGGATTATCATCAAGAGAAACATACAATAAACATACATTTCCACAACATTTATAATACAAGTTTAGTTCATTGGGTAAGATGAATGACAAAAACACCTTTGTTTGTGCCTAAGAGGATTGTGTAATTGCCAAATACCAAATACCAGTTTGATAAAGGCATCTTGCTTAAAATATAAACTGCAACCCTTTCTTACTAACGCTACATTATTTTCTGTATTGCTCATGGTGTTTCTTAGGGTTCGGCAGACCCTTTGAACAGTGCCTTCCACCTGACTTATAACATGGTTCTGAACCTTCTGCGTGTGGAGGAGATCAACCCAGAGTACATGCTGGAGAAGTCCTTCTACCAGTTCCAACACTACAGAGCTTTGCCTGGTGTTGTTGAAAGTAAGGGCATTGTTTTGTGCTTGTGGTTTATAGCTGATATTTTATTGCACTGCATTCAAATGATAATTTTGCAGAAATGACGAAGCTGGAAGAACAGTACCATGCCATTGAGATTCCCAATGAAGAGAGTGTTGTTACTTACTATAAAATCAGACAGCAGCTGGCCAAACTGGGTAAAGAAATCCAAGAGTTCATCCACAAACCTAAATACTGCCTGCCCTTCTTACAGCCTGGCCGTCTAGTCAAAGTAAGTACACCTTACAGTACAATACAACCATTTTATACAGGATACTTTCAAATTTATCTTTGGGTTTATTTACAGGTGAAAAATGAAGATGTTGATTTTGGTTGGGGAGTTGTTGTTAACTTCTGCAAGAAAGCTAACACAAAGGTAAATGCAGCACTCAAATGTAAAACAAAAGGCAACTATTATTATCATTTATTTAAAAACTGCACAATTTCAGTCAACTACAGAATCAGAGCCTTTGTATGTGGTGGAAGTTTTGCTGCACTGTAGTAAGGACAGTGTCAAAGATGCTGCAACGGAGGCAGCTAAACCTGCTGCCCAGGGTGAGACCGGGGAGATGCAGGTGAGGACATAAAATACATAAACTGTGAAACAATAGTCTGCTGTGTTCTGACAGCTCTGCGTCTTTCAGGTGGTGCCAGTGATGCTTCACCTTCTTACATCTATCAGCTCTGTGCGTCTTTACATCCCTAAAGATTTAAGGCCCTTTGACAACAGGCAACTTATGCTCAAGTCCATACAGGTATAATGCAAAAAGAGCTCAAACGGTTCATTCACACTTTTTAAATAACTTCCTAATTTCATTCAATATTTCGTCTTCAGGAGGTCCAGAAGCGTTTCCCAGATGGTGTTCCTTTGCTTGATCCATTAGATGATATGGGCATTAAGGACCCTGCTTTAAAGAAAGTGATTCAAAAAGTAGAGGCTTTTGAGCACCGCATGTACTCCCACCCACTGCACAGTGACCCCAACCTGGAGTCCGTTTACTCTCTGTGTGAGAAAAAGGCTCTGGTGAGACATTGTTTGTGTACTATTGTACTTTGCCCTTACTCAGCCCCATTGTTTGTGTACCATTGTACTTTGCCCTTACCCAGCCCCAGATTGTTAATGTCATAAAATGTCAGAAAGCCATAACACAAACACAGGAAAAGGTAGAATTATTTGCCGGAACATGGCGTCTGGTGATTAGATCACATGTAAACATGTACTATTCAATACCTCTGCAGAAATGATAAAAATTTAGATATAGTTGTAGATGCCTTGTAGAAAAAAAGACTTTTAGGAGACATTCAGTTTGAAGTTCATGGTCATGCCACACCTAGGTTTGTTAAACAAATCAGGTCACGCTGTATTTGACTCAGTCCTTGTGTGACCTTTCATCATTATCCTTCCACTCAGTTTTAATTTTGCACAGCCTTTCTCTGCGCATTGTATTGTGTATTGTGTATTACAAAGCACTTAGCTTTGTAATACCAGAATGCTTGTCAAAAAAACTTTTATGGAACAATTAAAGCCTCCTTGAAGTATTATTAAACATATATTATTATTAGATTGCAGCAGACGTTCGGACAGCCAAGCGAGAGCTGAAAAAGGCTCGCACGGTTCTGCAGATGGACCAGCTTAAGTGCAGAAAGAGGGTCCTGAGACGACTTGGTTTTGCCAGTCCTTCTGATGTCATAGAGATGAAGGGAAGGGTCGCCTGTGAAATTAGCAGGTATGTTTAGGGTCTTCTTTTATATATTTACAAAATCATGTTGCGTTTAAATTAAAATAAATTGTGTTTGCAGTGCTGATGAGCTCCTTTTGACTGAGATGGTGTTTAATGGACTTTTCAATGACCTAACTGTGGAACAAGCCACTGCGCTGTTGTCCTGCTTTGTATTCCAAGAAAATGTATGAACATATAAACACATAAAATACAAAACTTATTATATATAAGAACCAATCTGTATTTTATTGTCCGACAGAATTCTGTCTTGCACTTTGCACATTCTCATCCACAGTGTTTGCCTGGCACTTGCTACAACTGTATTTGTGCTTAATCACTAGCTCAGCTTATTATGGTACATGTTTTTCTGCAAGTGGAATGTATTTGGGATTTCTGAATGTTTGAATTATATTCTAGGCCAGTGAGATGCCGAAATTAACAGAGCAGCTGGCTGCCCCTCTGCGACAAATGCAGGTATGATGGCAAGTGAAGTTGTTTTTCGTTTATTTGTATGAATTCATATTATATTACGTTCACAGGAGTGTGCAAAACGTATAGCTAAGGTGTCTGCTGATGCCAAGCTAGAGGTGGATGAGGAGACCTACATGAACCAGTTCAAACCGCACCTGATGGACGTTGTGTATGCTTGGGCCAATGGGGCAACTTTTGCACAGATCTGCAAAATGACGGATGTTTTTGAGGGTAAATTTCATATATACTGTTTAAAACTACTCGATTAATGTATGTTTTCTTATGTTAAGCTTATTTATTTTAGGGAGCATCATTCGCTGCATGCGGCGTTTAGAGGAGGTACTAAGACAAATGTGCTCTGCTGCGAAAGCCATTGGCAACACAGAACTGGAAAACAAATTTGCAGAAGGTAGAAAAATAATCACTAAGCTTAAATGACCAAAAACATTCCAAATCCTATAATCCCTGTTTGAAATATCTGTCATCTGCTCTTTTCTCCAGGTATTACGAAGATCAAAAGAGACATCGTCTTTGCTGCAAGTCTTTATCTATAATTAGGCAGGACGAACTTCTGAATTCTAAATCTTTGCTTTAGTCCAGTAAAATGCTTAGTTTGCAAGTTTTTTTTCCTTTACATTTTATTAAAAACTACAAAATGTATAGTCATTGTCAAACATTTTTCCAATGTTCGTTCAAGTTAAAAAACGATGGCTTTATTTTTTGTTAAACTTTTGTACATATTTAAAGTTTCAATAAATGTATGTGTAATGTCACCATACAAGTGCCTGTTGACAAGTACATTCTTGGTAATAAGAAACACCTGAGGTTCTGACAGCAGTTTACATTCTGTAAAGGCAACACTGAACACCTCATCAAGAGCCTCTTCAAAGCCTTAAATTGTCATCACCAGTCTCAAGTAACAGTGGTCTTAACAAAAGGTACACGTTATTTGAAGACTTGTGATGGAGAAACGTGGCATTGAGTTAGGACAATAGATTATTGTTGATGCATGTTTAACCCTTGGTTCAGCACATAATATTACAACCTGAAACCTACAATTGAAGTTAAGGCAATGCTCTTAATACGTGCAGGCTAAAGACAGATGGGCATGTGGACTGTGCTGCAAAAAAACAAAACAAGGTTATAATTATACTCTGGGTTTGATATCAACACTGGCAAACTAGCCAAATAGAAGTTTTTAAACCTTTACTCTCACAAAGAAAGACTTGAATTCACACATAGCATATATTTGTAGTGAATTTTGAGTATAACATGCAGGGTCATCATGAGAAGAACAAAGTTATGTAAAATATAATAAATACAACACAAAAAAAAAACGTGTTCAGGTTACCACACGTATTACATTCAAAAGATGAAGTGTTAAACCACAATGTGGTAAATTGGATTTGAAAAGGAAGCCAGAGTGAATAATAATTCAAGCCCTAGTGCTTACATTTATATATTCACGGACATCGCTCTTAGCAGTGGTTTTACCCTCCAGTGCGTTCATGCAGATAAATGCAGCGGTTGAGCATACGCTATACTATAAGATCAAGGTTTCTGCCATCAGAATTGCATCCTGCAGAAGTGTCCCTCGTTAGCTTTTGCTTCTATGAACAAGCTCAGTCACTATTGAAGAAGCTGAGTCCTGGGTAATCCATGCAAACAGAAAATATGAGTTGAAGGCCAAAGAGCGTTTGGGTGTGCACTTGGACAAAGCAGAGGTATATCATCGTCATCTTAGTTTGGACTTTCCAAGTGATTTCCATTGGTTGCTGTTTCTTGGAGGGTTGTGTGGGGGATGTCTTTGTGTTTCTTGTTATTTTCTAAACCAGGCTTAAAGAAGTCTGAGACAAAAAAGACCTGCAACACAACATTCCAAACATAAGTGTAAAAGCATTAAACTGTTAGACCAAGGCTGCCAAAACAACACCTTTCTCTTACCACTAGGATTGCCACGAGCGCCCCCTGCAGGAGCCCAGTCAGCACATCACTCCAGTGGTGTTTATAATCTGATACCCTGGACAATCCAGTGTAAACAGACGCTGCTATGACGAAAAACTGGAGAGTAGGTCGGAGCAGTCGTGCCCACTCAAACTGAAGTCGAGCCTGCAAATAAAGCTGCAACAAACACACACAAATGTACATCATATTATAGACAAAACATAATTTAAGTAAGTTATGTTTGAATAATTAACTTTATATTCACATCAAGACTTAAGCTTAGATAAAGTTTATTGATCGACAAGGGAAATTACTTGAACACAGTAGCTCGCACATCATAATATTTTATAATAACAAAAGAGAAATGGTAATAAAACATTCTAAAAATTACACTGCAAGAACTAGACAACACATAAGGACAAATGGTTAATCTAAACCTCAATTTCCTTTTCATATTTCAGCAGCAGTAATATCAATAGCCAAGTCAGATAGGGAAATATCCTTCTCACAGCTCTGAATTAATAACTGGACTAAAGTGCACTGCCCTCAGATAACGCCACAGTGTAGTATGTATACATATAAAGATTATTAATCATCAAGTCAAGTTATTTGTTGTAGAAGTGAAAAGAAACTTGAGTTTCATTATTTATAGACACAATCATAAAAAGCTGGATAGACTAATACTTACAGCCAGGAACAACATGGTGTACATGGAAAACGAGGAGTGGCCAGAGTAAAAGGATAATCTGCAACGTAAAAATAAACTGCATTCATAATCAGTCCCAAGTAATGAAAAACTAATCACTGTATTCTAAAGCTGACATGTTTCTATGAGTCAATCAGGAAATATTTAGATACAGAGGATTAGTCAAAATATAAAAGTAACTTTTCCTTTGACCAAAGTATTCTGGCGTGTTCAGTAAAGGAAAAGATAATAACCTCATTGATATTTCAAACAATTCTGGGAACTGCCAAGTTCCAAACTAAATGAATTTTTATGGCTGTTTGGAGCCCCAGCGTAGGTCAGTCTGCTCTGCTGTGTTGTTCTACAGGAAATTTAATCTTAGCTAATCAGAGCTCATATTACTGTAAGCTAATCCAGTGCTACACAGGCTCTCTGCTCTCTGCTTGTGCACTCGCTCCTGCTTGGAAATGACCTGCTTTAAAAGTAATAGTCAGTATTGGTGGGTAGGATTCAGGAATTATTACCAGAGAGTGGCACACCCAGTAAATATGCAGAAGATAATGGAGAAGAATACAATTGTGTGTAACTGAAAGGCGCCATGGACCAAGTACTTATGACTCAAACCACTAAACAAACACTCTAAAAATACTCCTGGTGCACAAACTACCCAGATTTACCATAAATCCCATACACAGATGAGGTGTCTATGTGGCCTGTGCTTCTATAATTACACTTGTCAATGGGTTTGTCTGCTTCATAATATGAGAGTGGATTTCCTCCCCTCCCATTTGACTTCCTTCTGCCATGAGCAGATAAGAGACACGAGTCTCAATCAAAACAAGCTTTGCATTCCACAGGACGGACACACATCAGGAGATTTTCAGTGGACGCATTTTACAAGCCTGAATTTATGAACAATGTGCCTATTGTTATTAACATGTTATAGACATCCAAGGTGGACTCAAAGCTAAAGCACTGATGCAATCTGGCACTGGAGCTTTAACAGAATCATCACAAATACACTCAGTAAATCAATGATGAAACCAAAAGGAGTCATGCAGCAAACTTTAACTCTCTGTGCTGCTTGTACTTTGAGGCAAATGTGCTGAAGTTCTCACCTGCCCTCTTGGACCTTGTGTGGGTCTCCGGTGCAGATGAAGTCTTCGATGTAAGCCCCCGTGGAGCAGTTGATGAGTTTCCAATCGGGTCGGCAGATGTCCAGAAAGTGTGGCCGGAGACGACCAATAGAATATTTGGCTATGTCTGTCAGTGAGTGGCTCATAGCAGCACCAAAAAGGAAGGTCCCCACAGCTTTGTAAATACACGCAACATAGCTGCCGAAGGAGGATTTGGACTGGAGTTTCTTGTGATAAACTAAAAGGCACTCTCCAATAATCATCTGTAATGAGGGAGAAACAGGGAGAAAAGAATATTACACGGTACTTCATAGAAAAAATATTTTCACTACAGGATGCAGCAGACGCTTCACAAAATAGTGTCAGAATATTTAACAGTGCTTGACATTACTGGAAAAAGTCCACATCCAATAAACAATCCATTTTTAGTTTTATATTTCTCTTTTTAGCCTTTTTATTCTTCTGCATTTCACTTCTAGTTCTGAATTTGCATAAACAAGAACAACAAAAGTCTCTTTTGTTATTTCTTTCCACATCTGAACCAGTTTGAACTTTAAAACTTTTAATTATGTTGATCTTGACATTTTTGTTTTCATTTATTTTACCAATAGCGTCTGGTTTCTACAGATGTGATGTGAATTACAAAAACAGCATTTGATTTGCAGTAGACAAAGCAGAGGCACTTACAGTGATAATTAGAACAGGAATCATAAGGCCTCCTAATAACTGATGGGAAATGGTGTCCTCTTTATAGGGGAACTTGATTGAATCATCATTACAGAAAAAGCCTCGCCGAAAAGGCTGCTGAAAACTGAGTATTGCAAATGGAAGTCCAGCTAGCAGATAAGCAATAGGAGACAAAAAGCACAAGACAGGTTACAAAAGCATTTATCTTTACCCCGTGAACCCCCATGCAACGCTCAGGCACATTAAAGGTCACACAGGCAGATCCTTGGAAGGCAGCAGAGTTTAGCAGCAGCAGATAAATATTAGTTACTGCAGAATAAGCAAAATGCATTCTTATGCCAAAAAGAGAAATCATCAGTGGTATTTGTCATTAAAGAAAGAACATTAAATTTAGTGTTTCTTCATTAAAAATTTACAGACAGGAAAAACACAATGAACATGTGTTTTAAAGCATAGAGAGTGCAGAGTCTAACCAACCAGGCTGTATAAGGTTCATCTGCTTCTCCCAGTGGCAGTGGCTTGTTGAAAATAACAACAGCTTGAAATGTTGAGATTTCCATCAGCTCCTTTTATAGCCTTATTATATTATTATCGGAATGATTCACAGGGGATGGCAGTTTCCAGTAATGTCAAGTCTAAAATTGACAATCCATTGTTGTCCGACAGCTGGAGTTTGTCACAGGTCAGTGTTATGTTATTGAGTATTGCTTTTAGAAAGCTCAACTTACACAGCTAATGGGCAGAGTGAAGCCCACAGAGTAGAGCACTGCGGAGGTGACAGTGCTTTCATGAAACGGGTACATGATGCTGTCATCATTACAGAAAAAGCCTCTTTGGTACGGACGGACTTTACCCAGGTTAAAGGCTGCCAAAGGCAGGCCCCCTGTAAGTGGAGACATTAAAGGTAAAGAAAGACATTTGTCAAAGAACGTGTGGCACAAAAGTCTG
>KN499551.1:10933-50895 GCA_000787155.1 Scartelaos histophorus | reverse complement strand
TATTTATTTTATTTATTTTTTTCTTGTAACAGATGTAAATTTTGAATTGATCAGAATGAATGTGTTTATATTTTTATATTTTTATATAGAGGAAAGTAGTCTGTTCCTTCTGTAATTGATTTAGTTCAGTTGTAACTTACCCAGATCTCAAATCTTGTACAATGAGAGAACTGTGTGGGGAAAAGTGTTTGTGTTCAACTCATAGACCATATAGCACTGTATCCAGGAGAAATTAGTAAATCTGCTACAGTAAAAATACTGTAGCAGATGACCAGATCACCCAGCTGTACCAAAAGAGGTACCTTGCCTAACTTAGTAGCCTGGCTTAGTGACCCGTGCATCTGTGTGTTGAATATCATATCAGCAAAGTTATGTGTGTTAAAATAATGAGAAACAGAAAAATGCTTCAGCTGTAACATACTATTAAATTAAACCTGGGCACTTTGGTCCAGAAAATGGATGTAACTCTCCATCAGTCATACCTAAAGAAAGAGTTTTGAACTTTATTTGGCCTTTAATCCAGGCTAATACTGAGACAAAACTTTGACCTTATTATCACAAGGAAAACTTGTGGTAATACAAGGCTATAACCACATTTATATGTACAATAAAAATAAAATCCTTTCGGTAGGAAATGTGCAAAGATGAAGATAGTATCTTAAATCTTTTAACATTATCTACTACTTGTTGTACAGCTGGAGCTGATATAAATTTAGTTCTTTAGTAATTCATATGCTCACAGACTCCTAGGACCTAAAACAAAAATATAGCATTCTCTGCCCAGTGGCCATTAACAGACACTGGCTATTGCCCATCTTTATCCACAGTAAAGGGAATATCTGGCAGTGAGGCTGCACAGGCCACTGGGTCACTTTTGATTCTTGTTTAGCTTTAGCACATTTCAGCTCATTAGTGCAGAGCCAAAGCAGTGAGCTTTAATACCAATTAGAATCCAGGCTTTGCCTTCACTTGACTTTCGGCCTCTGTCTCTAAATAAAAAAATGGGAAAATGGTCATACTCCAATAAAATAATAATGAGATGTCACTCATACCAATATCTAGTAATCATCTGGAACAATCCAGATGATTACTATACTAGTAAATGTTGAATTGTTTCTTATATGAATGATTATGATTGGAGAACATCTTATCCAGCATCATGAGTCGTGCTGATTATAATAGTTAAAGCAGAAGTAATTTCCTTAGACAATAAGTTATTTTTAGTTTTACTGTAATCAGCAAGAATAGTTTAGCCACACAGTCACGGTGAAGCAGATGGGAACTCATTAGATCTGCCTTAAAGGCTTTGTGCATTGCCTCGGCAAAATTAGCAGAGCAAGGATCAAAATCCCTAACCAGCTTACATGTAAGACGGCCACAGCCACATGATGCTATGAGAACATACTACAAAAAACAAGCCAGTGTTCATGATTTTGATAATTGCACTTTATATTGACCAAAATGTTCCTTATAAATTGATATATATGGAATAATACTACCTGTGAGCCTGTTTTATGTATTATAGTTTCTCAAGATCCTGGAATCCTCTTTTGAATAATATTAATAATAATTAATTGAATTTATAGTTCATGCCACCATGAACTTAGATGCCTGATAATTTTTTGTAAAACTGAAATTTGTCAGGTCACTATGTGCTGGTGTTGCCTTGGTGCCAGTGACCTGGGGGCCAACACGAGTGGCTGCTGACTAACTAATCCTCTTTGCCCTGCACACTCCCCTAGCTCTCTTTCGCAGGGGTTGTTGACAGTCCAGGTGGCAACCTACTATCACGCAGATTGTCTCATACATCCTGGTTGGGGTTTTAATATTTTTTTGTGTAACATTTTTGGATAACAACGCTTTTTTCAATTTTTGTTGTCTACTTACACTTTTCAGATAACCAACCATCCTTTGCAATGGACTGGCTGGAAGGCTTCATTTTATGGGAGAAATCTGACAGTGGATAAAAGAGAAATGATCCAGGTAATAATCTTTTTAGAATCATTGTATCAGATAGAATGTGATGGGACTTACTTATTATTGCCTTGCCTTTTCTAATCTATGCCAGTAATAACTATTATATTCTTATTTTACAGGTAATACTAATTATACTAATTGTCTATTACAGTTGCTGATAATATTGATTAAATACAACCAGTAATGCTATGCTATGCTCTGAGTGTTTCAAGCTTGAGTGACCGACCTGGAGTTTAACTCTTAAAGCAGTAACCAGCTCAGATCTAAATCTGGCCTGTAGATAATTTGTTTGAAAGCTGTTGTCTGGTAGACACGACCCTCGCACATGGACCCCCTACAGAAACCTATTTCTTTAAAGGTGCATTGTGTACATTTTCTGGTCACTTGCTTTTCTTCTTGGAAATGTTATTACTTTGCCTGGAATCTTGCACACTTAATAAACATTAAACTGTCTCCATAGAAACAAGCAGGTGATACCTCCAGGCCAGGTTACCAATCAGATCTTTAACACTAAATGAATAAATGCTAGATAAGTTCATTGCCTGGTCATCATTGCAAATGAAAATGTGTTCTCAATTGAATGACCTGGTAAAAATATTTTATAAATAATCTTACACACCATACTTAGGAACATTCAAAGCATATCCTTAGAGACAAACAAATAAGAAACTCCTCTCCAGAAAATGACATTGTGCATCTTTAATATGTGTAATGACCATTTTAAAATACCATATTTAATTACATGGTGAATACTTTTTATCCCAGGGTATCACTGATACCTGACTGAGAGCAGCAGGGGAGGCCAACTCAGGCCATCGTCATGGTGACCTTCGCTGAGACCACTCAGACCTCTGCGATGGAGCTGCGTGAGCCGGTGTTTGTGAGCACCACCCTATCCCCGGGTCTGCGCAGGAAAAAGATGCTCTGGCAAAAGGCTGTCAAACATGTCATGGTCCAACAGGAGCTCTCTGCTCAGGTCAGCAAGAACGCAAACCATATTTTTCACTAAATTAAATTTCATTCAACATTCTTTTAATGTTTTCACAGTGTATTCATCCCTAAATGGGAGTAAACACATTTTGTGCGTTTTTGCAGGTGGGTGTCGAGCCAGCTCGGCAGATATTTGTAACTGATGCCTACATGCGGGAGATAAATCGTCAGATCCGTAGTAAGTCCTTACGTGGGGTAACAAAGCGACGCTCATCATCTTTCAGAGTGCACCCCCAGCGAGGCTCTGCCACCAACAGCGTTGGAGGAACCTTCCATGACTATGCCAGTGATGCAGACTTCTTTGTGCGATGGGGCCGGACTGTTCGTGGGGTGTATATACCCACATTAAGACACACTTTCAAATCTCGTGACATGGAGAAACTTTACCAGCAACACTCTTGTCACCAGAGACGTAACTCTCTCGCCATCACTAGTGTCATTGATGCTGTGGCCAAGCTTCATGTTTTAGTTCTGTACCTCGCCCTTGCCCCTGAGGAAACCCCAGATGCTTTGCGTGGTTGCCTTACAAGTCTTTTTTTGATTTTAGCTTTAGCCCTGTGTACAGTGGTTTTATCATGCAAACACTCCATGTCTCCAACATGGCTTCACTGTGCTGGTGTAGCTTGTTGGCTGTCACAGACTACACAGGTGCTGGGAGGACTGGGTTATGGACTGGAGAAAGACCCCTCCTGGTATGTCTTGTTCTCACTTTTTGCTACTTACACTCTGCTCCCATTGCCACTGCTGTGGGCCATGTGTGCTGGCTGCCTCACCTCAGTGCTGCACCTTGTGGTGGAGATGACCCGTTCATACAGTGATGCTGTCCTCATAAGACAGGTGTGAGTCAATCTAGTAAAGAGATACCGTACTGTTTCTGTTGTTATTGACTAAATGTTATTTATTTATGCTTGAGCATAGGTATTTGCCAAAGGCCTACTTTATTTGGGCATGAACACAGCTGGCTTGTTCATTCACTACTTGACAGATCATGCCCAGAGACAGGTTTTCCTTGAGACACGCCGCTGCATCGAGGGGCGTCTCAAATTAGAACAAGAGAACCAAAGACAGGTAAGCAACGAGGTAATATAGAGCAATTGGTTTTATAGCAGTAATACTGTTTCTTAAAATTGTTTTTGTTAACCTCACAGGAGCGGCTGGTGACGTCTATCCTGCCTCGATTTGTTGCCTTAGAGATGATTTCTGATATGAACACTCTGGAAGATGATCTCTTGTCTCAGGAGGTTCACAAGATTAGCCTTCACCAATATAGAGATGTCAGGTATATTCCATTTTCATGTAGAGACAGTCTCTCTTTGGCACCTCTGTATCACTAACCACAAAAATAAAATATCTTATTTCAGTATTCTTTTTGCCGATATCAAGAATTTTACACTTCTTTCCATGAATTTGTCAGCACAAGATCTAGTTCGCTTGTTGAATGAGCTCTTTGGACGCTTTGACCATTTGTCAGAAGTGAGAATCATATTATAATCATATCAATCATATCTATAGCCTACATGACTGAAAATATTTGTATCTAGAGTAATATGAGTTAATCTTACTGGTGTCCTTCTCAGGAGCATCACTGCATGAGGATTAAATTACTTGGAGACTGTTATTACTGTGTGTCTGGGGTTCCTGAGCCACAGCAGGCACATGCCCAACATTGTGTTGAGATGGGTTTGGCTATGATCAACACCATGCAGTCAGTTCTTTTTAATTCTTTGAAATATCAAAAGCTATAATAAATAATAACTTGTATTACCCTATATTAGGCATTTACGGAAACGGATGAATTTAAACATGGATATAAGGATTGGGATCCACTCAGGGTCTGTCCTTTGTGGGGTTCTTGGCTTACAAAAATGGCAGTTTGATGTTTGGTCTTGGGATGTTGGTATTGCCAATATGCTTGAGGCTGGAGGTGTACCAGGGTAACTATACACTAAGCTTCTTTTTGCATCATATTTGATTTTGACACTAAATACTTTTTATGAATGTCCTAGGCGAATCCACATCTCTCGAGCAACATTGGATTGTTTACAGGGTTTGTACAAAACTGAAGATGGCCATGGCCAGGAGAGAAACGAGTTCTTACGCAAACACAACATTGAATCATTTCTCATTTGCCCCGAATATGATGATATAAACATACAAGCTGAGCCCAAAGTCACAAAGACAGTTAAAACCTGGTCTCCAGATACACCATTTGGGAAAGTGACTGACACAAACAGTGTAAGCAATAGATTTCTGAATTCCACAGAATCAAACTCTGATCTTATGATTTTGTTTATTTATTTACTTACTTATTTAATACAGATATTGGCGTCTTTTACAAATGGATCACTAACCAACATCTGGCACTCCACCTCTAAAGAAATTAACAAACGCATTAGGCATGCTATAGAGGTACGCAGCAGTGACCTGATGCACAAGGAGCATATCACACCACTCACCCTGGTCTTTAAGGACTACCATATTGAAGAAAAAGTGAGTCCCACCAAGATATCTTTAATGACAACTGTTATGAATTGAGCTGGTTTATTTTTCTTATTTTTCAGTTTTCACAGATGAGAGATGAAATGTTCAACTCCAACTTACTGTGCTCCTTTATGATGCTGCTTTTTCTCATGTCAGCTCAGGCTCTCATCCCTGCTCCAAGGTACAGATCCCACAGTCTGAGTTATTGTCTGCAATAAAAACTATACAGGCCCATGCAACGCTGCTAGTTTCCCATTACAATTATTTTGAGAGGACAAATGCGTTTTCTGTCTGCAGGATATTGCCAGCAGTGCTCCAATTTTCAGTGTTTTTATTTGCCTACATGCTGTTGCTTCTGCTAGCCCTGGCTGAAGAGTTTAAGTGGACCCCTGTAGCACTGCAGCATTTCTGTTGCTGGATTCATGAGAACAACAGCGCTCGCAACCTTCTCACTATAGCTGCTCTCATTCTCAACTTTGGCCTCGCCTCCACTAACATGGTAGTCATGCCGTTTAGAGCTTCAGGGCCATTTGCTGAGTGCTAAAATAGATGAGAAATATAATTCAAATGGCTTCTTTGGTTTGTATGTGATTCAGGTATGGTGCATCGTAACAGACCCTGGGGAGACTATTGCCATAGACAGAACGACAGCACTGCCTCTCACAGTCTGTACCTACCCTGAAGTA
This sequence comes from Scartelaos histophorus, assembly GCA_000787155.1. NCBI lineage: Eukaryota > Metazoa > Chordata > Actinopteri > Gobiiformes > Gobiidae > Scartelaos > Scartelaos histophorus. The sequence continues at coordinate 44,761 of KN499551.1, read as the reverse complement.
AGAAAACTACTCAGATTTCAATTTATCTTAAATAAGATAAGAGAACCTTTATGTTCAATGACATGAGGAGAATTGAAATATGCAATCAAAAACATAGATCTAATCTAAATCTTAGAGATACTATAATACCTTAAAGATACACTGCACAAATAGAATAAGACTACAAAAGTATTATGTAGCCTACTACTATGTACAGTACAGCTTATGGTCAGAATATAGCATAAATAAGTTTAGTGACTTTCTAGTACCGGTGGTTTTTACTTTATTTTCACTATTGTACATGATTACTACAGGTGGACAAGACATGTACAGGGCTAGCAGTGTTCATTGTACATTTAATAAGTTATGTCACCAAATGCAACTTTTTTGTCTTTGTGTTTTTCCAGATTTTTGTGCTCAGTAGTGTCATTGCCATGGTAACTTGTGCCGTCTTTCTTCGTCTGAATTCCCTTCTGAAGCTTGGTGTTTTAGTACTGGCTGTAGCAGTTGATTCCTACCTCATTCACATGGCCTTTGCATCTCTCACACGCCAAGACATGCTGCAGAGGTTGGTGTCTGCTTTTGGTGTGCACATCAGTTTAAAAGTTACCTAATTAACATATTAGATTTTAAATTCCAGATCTTACTACATCAGAAGAAAAGGAATATCTGTCCTTGTCATGCTTATGTTTATTTTAGCTGTCTACTACAATGGACGCCAGGTATTGATACATTTTGTCTTAATTATTTGAAAAATTACTATCCAAAAAAAATAAAAATTAATTATAAACAATTTCATGTTTGTTTAGTGGGAGGCCACCGCAAGGCTTGATTTCCTATGGCGCTTGCAGGCCCAACAGGAAGTACAGGACATGAGAGAACTGAGGGAACACAATGAATGTCTACTGTACAATATCCTCCCTTTCCATGTAGCAAGGCATTTTCTGGAGCGAAGCAAAAATGATGAAGTATGAAAGAAAGCATCTGCTCTCTATTTATCCATAGTTATATTTGATTGTATGTTTTATCTTGTATCTTTCATTTCAGGAGCTCTACTCTCAGTCGTACGATGAAGTTGGGGTTATGTTTGCCTCAATTGCTGGATTTGACGAGTACTTTGAAGAGAAAGAGATCAAACATGAAGGAGTGGACTGCCTCCGACTTCTGAATGAAATCATTGCTGGATTTGATGAGGTGTCCTTGAGTTATAATCTTTTTAGTGTATAGCAAATAGCAGATACAATAAGATAATGAAATGCAATCCTTTTTGTCAACAAGTTGTTGGAAGAGTCTTACTTCCAGTATGTGGAGAAAATCAAGACTATTGGTAGCTCCTATATGGCTGCCTCTGGCTTAGCTCCAGACAAACAGGTGAGCCATCATGTGGAAAGCTGGCCTCTCTTTGCCCTTTTGTACTCCTCCTAAACCCTCTGCCCATGCATACTCTTTACATAATCTCTGTTGCAGACAAGTATGGAGGAGTGGAATCACCTGAGTGAGCTTGTTTTGTTTGCATTAGCTATGGAGGAGACCCTTAAAGAGATTAACAGGCACTCAGCCAAAAACTTTCAGCTGCGTGTGGGTAAGTGAAAGTGGTTGACTGCTTACGTACACAAAAATGCATCCATACTGACTACACCTCTGTAAGTCAAGATAACAGGATTGTTCTTACTTGTGAAGGCATTGCCCATGGACCAGTGATTGCAGGAGTGATTGGGGCCACTAAACCACAGTATGACATTTGGGGGTCAACAGTTAACTTGGCCAGCCGGATGGACAGCACAGGGGTCAGTGGACGGATCCAGGTCCCAGAAGCAACACGCAAAGTCCTGGCAGAGTGGGGCTTTGTTCTGGATCTCCGTGGAGAGATCTTTGTCAAAGGGGTAAGTAGTGTGCGAATTGCATCATTAATTGCTGTTCAATAATTGGATACAGAATGATAATAACTATGTAAGCTCAAATTCCATATATTCAATCAATACATAAAATGATCACTTATACTGTTAAGTATGTGGAACACACACAAAAAGACACAGTGACACCTAGTGGTAGAAAGCAGTAATACAATATGCTATAATAAAGTGCAACACCAGGAAAAAAAGTCAATCAAAATGATTTTCCCTATCATTGGACAACACCTAAAGTGATGAAAAATATAGGGAATACCATTAAATATCGAAACTGGTAAAATACATTTTATATGTAACAGAAATCATTGCTTACTATTCTTTTTTTTGCCACTTTGCTGTAGTATTCCCCTCTCAGGCTATAAGCTACCTCAAAATTCACCTAATTTGACCTTTGACAGATTTGTCAAGGGTCTGAATATGCTGATGGCAGCTGGCGTAACAGGATTTTCTTATTGCCATTGTAGGTGAGTGAGCACCAAGGAAAAATCCGTACGTACTTCATCAGCACCATCCGCCACAAGACAGCCAGTGTTGCCACGTTTGGCCGCTCAGGAAGGGATCGAAAAGCAGAGCGCATGACTTTGGCTGGAGTTGTGTATGGACTTCTTCAAGCCAGACAAAAAGAGAAAATCAGAGAGACCAATGGAGGATATGGTCTGGCCTCACCCAGTATTCATTGCTGAGAAAGTCAATTCAGTTATTTTGTATTGTAAATAATATATTGTCATAGACCTGTGTAGTTTTTTGTCGATACTACAATGGATTTGTTGTTTCATTGATCAGTTCAGACACAATGTTCAGATACAATGCCACTAACATTTTATGGTTCATAAAGCCAAAACACCACAGAATACCTCATTACAACTCATCTAGCCTCATTACCAATGGCCTATCCAGTGCTTTTTTTACACTCATTACAAATGATATTTTCCTTTTGGTATAATGTTTTAAGATACTGTAACAGCATCCAGATCTGCTCTTTTGCACTCAATAATGCAATATAATAAAAGTGTTGGAACATATGTGTACTTCATTATAATTACAGTTTACAGCTTTGTTTCAAAGTACTGATGTAGAAAGTGTAAAGCAAGTTTTATGTCATTCATTTGTGTTTGTGTTTAAAACACACACATTTGTATTTGACTTTATTTCTTTATTTTTATTTAATAGTTTTATACGGTGATGACTCTTTTAATGAGGAACTTAAACGAGACACACATAACTAAAATTGCTAACATTCTCTTTTCCTTCACAGAATGAAGTAAATACAAATAAGAAAAAAGAAAGATTCACAAAGAGCATCTACAGTGTTATATGCACAGTGTTCTATGCACAGTGTTGTATGCACAGGGTTCTATGCAGTGTTGTATGCACAGAGTTCAATGCACAATGTTGTATGCACAATATTGTATGCACAGTGTTGTATGCACAGGGTTCTATGCACAGTGTTGTATGCAGTGTTGTATGCACAGTGTTGAGAGCATCTACAGTGTTATATGCACAGTGTTCTATGCACAGTGTTGTATGCACAGGGTTCTATGCAGTGTTGTATGCACAGAGTTCAATGCACAATGTTGTATGCACAGTGTTGTATGCACAGGGTTCTATGCACAGTGTTGTATGCAGTGTTGTATGCACAGTGTTGTATGCACAGTGTCGTATGCACAGTGTTCTATGCACAGCGTAAACTCTGGGTTGATTTTTCTGCACTCGATTAACCGGGACTGAGGCGCGCGCGGGGATTTCGACTCACAGATCGTTACTGGAATACACAGTCTTTCTCGGGAAAAAACACAACTTTTCTCCACTGGTACAAAACACGGATTTATAATGATGTGATTATAGTTCTATGATGCTGAATAGAAACATGGGCCAAACATGAATCAAGGCCGTGTGGAGGGATCTGTCAAATATGATTAGAGTCTAAATGGCTGAGTGTGAGTGGGGAGTTTGGTTCAAATTAAAGGATTTGAATCAGAAAAGAAGGAATAAAGAAAACTAAGCACACGAAGCCCGTGATGATGCTGGTGTTGTGCAGTCATGTGTGATGGCGTGTGCATGTGCAGCCTCATCAAGGATCTATTAAAATAACCTCATGTGCAGAGCTTCTTTAGTCTCTGAGTGTTTTTATCATGGCTCTATTGGTCTGGATGATGCGCTCAGAGTGAGATCTCTGGCTCCTGCGCAGACACGCGGCGGAGGAAGAGGAGGAGGAGGAAGAGGAGGAGGGCTGTTCTTATGCTTCTTTTCTGTGGAGGAGCTTTGATTGTTGTGGCCCCTTTTCTCTTCCCAGAGAAAGTTCACCTTCATTTGATTTTTCCAGTTATTTGAGACTATGGCGGACTCCCAAGAGGACAAGCTTTACGTTGCGGAATATGCTAAAAGTGGCCGAGCATCGTGCAAGAAATGCAAAGACAACATAGCCAAAGACTCTCTGCGGATGGCTATCATGGTGCAGGTAATGGAGCTTGGGCTGGAGCATGCTGCAGAATGGGAGGCTGCAGACTTGGCTTTAGGAATAAGTGTATCCCTGCACAAACACGGATAATAGTTCTGATGCGTGTGCTACGTGCTATAACGTAAGGTGTTAGCATTGCATTGTGTCTAGGCCATCGTTAGCATTTAAATGGCTGACTCTGCCCACACTGTGTAGTCACAAAGAAACACTGTTTTAGCAAAAACTCTCTTTTACTATGTTTACTTTTTCTTCAGGTTCGTGCAGTGTCAAGTTTATGTCCATTTGCACTTAATAAAATGTAATTTTAAAATGCAGCTAATGAAACATGATTGAAACTCTATCCCACGTCCTCGTGTTATAACTGGGTAATTAGTCATATTGTGACCACAGAATGAATGGCTCTACTTTCCTCTCCCTGTTGTAGTCGCCCATGTTTGACGGGAAGGTTCCGCACTGGCATCACTTCTCGTGCTTCTGGCAGCGCGCAGCGGCGCACTCCACTGCGGACATAGGAGGCTTTTCTGGGCTCCGCTGGGAAGATCAGGAGAAGATAAAAAAGGCCATCGAGAGTGGAGGGGCCGTCTCAGGTTAGTTCACTTTGTGGATTTTCACTACTAATGTTGCGTAGCAGTTCTCAGTGGAAGTGTTTACAGAAATGCCTGACCATTTGAGCTTTTCCTTTATAGCAGGAAAAGGGGACAAAAAGAGTAGTGCCAAAGGAGAGAAAACACTGAATGACTTTGCAGTGGAATATGCAAAGTCTAATCGCAGCACATGTAAAGGCTGTGAGCAGAAAATAGAAAAGGTTTGCAAAAATCTAAATATTAAAATATAATTTCAAGGCTTGTTCTGTTTGTCTAATGTCCAGTATTTATATCCAGGATCAGATCCGTGTGTCGAAGAAAACCGTGGACCCAGAGAAGCCTCAACTGGGCCTGATCGACCGCTGGTACCACACAGCCTGTTTTGTGAGTCGCAGAGAAGAACTGGCCTTCAAGACTGAGTACAGTGCGGCACAGCTCAAGGGATTCGCTGCACTCAGGGCTGAGGACCAGGCAGAGCTCAAGAAGAGGCTCCCCGCGGTCAAGTCAGAGGGGTGAGGATAATATAACAATAATTCAATAGATGGTGTTTCTCAAATTGTAATATTCTAACCGGCCGCAGTCTTTTGGTATTCAAATCATACCCTGGTTTAAATATGTATTTAAGTCTTGGCCTTAGTCTTTCTTTAGAACTTGTGTTGATTTTTATATTTTTAGGATGCAGCACTTCTGTCATCCTCTCTTTCTGTCACGGATTGACAGCATAAAAATATTGCTTTAAAACTGTCTCTGAACGTGGTCATTGTATATGCATAGAGGAAAGGATTGACTGCGGAGTTTGCGTGTGACAGAATGATGGCAGTGAGGAGCAGCTCCAGAGGAACAGGGCAGTGTGGGCACAGCAGTAAAAAACAGTTGATTATATGCAGTGGGATCCAGCAAATAGTAAAGAGGAAGAGAACAAGGAAAACGGGCATAGCTGTTTTTATCTCCTTACGAAACCCTGCCGCCAGAGTCACTGGAACCTCTCTCCTTCGGCTGTGCACAATTGCTATCCGTCGCATTTGACTCTTGACTGTGGCAAAAATTTGGGCATAGATTAGGAACATAATGACCAACGGTGTTAGAACACAGGCAAAAAAGTTAAAATAAACCATATAGGTCATGTCTACAACAGAAACGAAGAAACAGTAGCCTGACTCTGGTGGTGGCTTATGCCAGCCCATGAGTGGAATAAGACCAATAAAAAAAGCCAACAACCAAGTAAACAGGATGACCATGACCGCATGACGAGGGGTCATTAGCACTTGGTAGTGAAAAGGCATTAAAATTGCCAAGTAGCGCTCCACAGCAATTGCTAATAAACTAAATATTGAGCTTTGGGTAAGCATGATTAACACACTTAACATGAGCAGACACAGGTGAAGATTGTGATGTGGCAGGCCAATATCTGTGAGAATGGCACATGGGATGGCAATTAAACCAACACCAATGTCCGCCACAGCAAGGGACACTAGGAAATAATTGGTGACTGTGCGTAGCTTTTGGTTGATGCCCACGGCAATGCACACCAGAAAATTACCCACTGTTGATAAAAAAGCAATGATGAGCTCCACTGTTATGTACGCCACTTTTGAAGACATTAAACTCTCAGGAAGTCGAGGTGAAGTAGCATTTAAGTGGCTGTTGTACTCTGAAGAATGGTTTGAAAAGTTCAGAAAATAATGTAAATCTTTTTTTTCTTTTGGCTCAAAGCTCTGGAGTGTCAACAAAATGCAACTTCGATTCATTGCTGAAAAAGAGGAAAAAAACATATTAAACAGTTGTAGCATATACAATTCCAGTTGTAAATTTTGACTTTTTTGATGAAATTACTCACCAACCTGTGTTTTAACCCAACTGTTCCCACTAATACAGAGTTAGTGTGTAAACGGCACTAATGGCTACGTCAAAAATACATTAGGCTTTTTAAAGAAAACCCCTCTCTCCAATGTCCAATAGCTAAATTTGTTTGTTTTGGCTGTCCACTCAAGGGGTTTGCTGACGGAGGTACTAGAATAATTATCTATAATGAGGGTGAACTTATGCCCAGTGGACGATCGGTGTCCTTGCGTGTTTACACTGACCCATTCATAATGAAGAGACTAATAAAGTGTATTGACACACCTGAGACTTTTGAAACCAGTATAGGCTTGCCTGGCTGGATGTCCATTAGTAAATGGTTTCCCAATGATAGTTCATCTAGTTATAAACACATTTGTTTTTTGACAGTGAGATGTTTCCCATAAGGTCATTAAAAGTTTGGTTAACAATTGTGCACTGTAGGAAAAGAAAGGGGGATGAGCTGGATGGAGTATCAAAAAAACAGAAGCAAGAAGAGGAAGAAGAGAAGAATAAACTAGAAGAACAACTGAAGGTGCACTTTTTTTATTCAGTGAATACATTTGGTAGGTGGCCTCCAACTCTCATGTTATGTCATGTTATATAACTCAACAGAATCAAAGTCAGTTGATCTGGGGCATCAAGGACAAACTAAGGAAGAACTGCTCAACAAATGACATGAAGGAGCTGCTGATTGCGAATGGACAAGATGTTCCATCAGGAGAGTCTAATGTAAGTCTGCTAAATGCAGGAACTTTCAAAGACAGTATTTTAGTCATTTTAACATTTTTTACAATATTTCAGGTGATTGATCGTTTGGCTGATGGGATGGCCTTTGGTGCTCTCAAGCCGTGTAAGGAGTGCTCAGGCCAGCTGGTGTTCAAGGGGGATGCATATCACTGCACCGGGGACATCTCAGCATGGACCAAATGTGTGTTTCAAACAAAAATACCCGTCCGCGGTGATTGGGTCATTCCCACGGTAGGCCTGCTTTAAATTATGTTTTCAATGTTTTCTCTAGTATTATTTTTTCAGACTGCTAACTTTTCAGTGTTATTTTTTTTTAGGAATTTCATGAGGTTCCTTTTCTTAAGAAATTCAAATTTAAGAAGCAAGACAGAGTATTCCCCAAAGAAGCTCCTATGCCTCCCCCAGCCACTGTTAAAGCTGAACCAAAGGCAAGTGCTTCCAGTGCACCACTGGAGGCAGTGTTAGAGGCGCCGCCAGGTTAGAATAAGTTATAATTTAATATTCTATATTCATAGAGTTCTATACTGTAATAAGTACATAGTAATACTTTTTTTTTCTTTTGTTCCGTAGATAAACCCCTCACTGGTATGAAATTCTTGACTATTGGCAAGTTGACCAAAAACAAGGATGACCTAAAAATCACTGTAGAGGAGCTTGGTGGTAAAATAACTGGGACTGTTAATAAGGCTTCCCTCTGCCTCAGCACCAAGAGTAAGAATTCTGTTTGCCAGATTTGATTTTTTTTTAAGGTAACAGTCCAGTGTGAACATAATTAACAATTTTGTTAAAATCTGATGTTGTGTAGAGGAAGTAGAAAAGATGAGCAAAAAGATGGAGGAGGTGAGAGACGCTGGTGTGCGTGTAGTGGCTGAAGACTTTCTGACAGACATCAAGTCATCGGGGAAAGCCCTCCAGGAGTTGGTCTCCCTCCACGCCATTTCACCCTGGGGCGCAGAGGTCAAGGTGGAAAACAAGGCTGCAGCAGTGGCCAAGTCAGGGGCTGCGGCGACCAAGAGCACTGGACGAATCAAGGAGGAGGAAGGTAAAACAAAAACAGGCAGTTCAAATTGATTGCTGATATCTTACTCAAATATTAATCTATTACTTTATTTCAGGTGGACACAAATCGAAAAAGATGAAACTTACTGTGAAAGGAGGAGCAGCTGTGGATCCAGACTCGGGTTTAGAGAACAGTGCCCATGTCCTGGAGCAGGGCGGGAAAATGTACAGTGCAACATTAGGACTTGTGGACATTGTCAAAGGGATGAACTCCTATTACAAACTTCAGCTGCTTGAGGATGATGTACAAAAACGGTTAGCAATGCATGGTCATTCTTCTTTTTCTTCTAATGGAAAAAATTGTATGTTTGCCAGACATTTACTTCTGACGATTTCTACTTGCAGGTACTGGGTGTTCAGGTCATGGGGCAGAGTTGGAACCACTATTGGAGGGAACAAGCTCGACAAGTTCCACGACAAAAACTCTGCACTGGACAATTTCCTGGTTGTGTACAAGGAAAAGACTGGCAATGACTGGAGTTGCTCAAATTTTACAAAGTATCCCAACAAGTTCTACCCATTGGAGATTGATTATGGACAGGTAGATAATGCAACTTTTGGAGAGCTGACATTGTTTTTTCAGATTTCTTAAAAATACTTGTTTTACTTTTTAGGATGAGGAAGCTGTCAAGAGGCTGACTGCTACTGCTGGGGCCAAATCTAAACTAGCCAAACCTGTTCAGGACTTGATCAAGATGATTTTTGATGTTGAGAGTATGAAGAAGGCCATGGTGGAATTTGAGGTGACAAAAAATATATGTGATATATATGTGAAAAAACACTAAGCTAATTAAGTTTTTTTTGGTTTTTTTCCCCTACACAGATCGATCTCCAAAAGATGCCCCTTGGAAAGTTGAGTAAGCGTCAGATTCAGAGTGCTTATGCTCTCCTTACAGAAGTACAACAGGTCTGTCAATGTTTTTTTCCAGATTTTTCCCACAATAATGACAATACTCAGATTTGTTTTTTTTAATCCCAGGCTGTAACAGATGCTGTTCCTGAGTCTCAGATATTGGACTTGTCCAATCGATTCTACACATTAATACCTCATGACTTTGGAATGAAAAAGCCTCCTCTTCTCAACAACCTTGACTACATTCAGGTAGATATTATTGGTATTATTTACTTTACTGGGAAAAGCCATGCAAAAATGTTTCTGATGATTATGATGATTGTTACCTTCAGGCTAAAGTACAGATGTTGGATAATCTGTTGGATATTGAAGTTGCATACAGTTTGCTGAGAGGAGGCGCCCAGGATAATGACAACGATCCCATTGACATTAACTATGAAAAGCTTAAAACAAAGATTGAGGTATAGTTTGCTATTAAGTTTTAATCAGAAAGGCAAATAAAATTTTAATGTATTATCTGTTGTTTAGGTTGTTGACAAAGCTACACAAGAGGCAGATATAATTCTGCAATATGTCAAGAACACACATGCTGCTACTCACAATACTTACACACTGGAGGTGGAAGAGGTAAATGTGAAAAAGTCAGTTGTATAAATATAACAATAGATAAACTAAAGTTTGAGTTTAAACATGAAAATGCTGTTCTTTTTTAGATCTTCAAAATTAACCGAGAGGGTGAACGCCAGCGCTATCGGCCATTTGAGGAGCTACATAATCGGCAGCTCTTATGGCACGGTTCACGTACCACTAATTATGCAGGCATTCTGTCTCAGGGTCTGCGTATTGCTCCACCAGAAGCCCCAGTGGTCAGTGATTTGTTTCCCTGGTGCTTTATATTCATTTTCTATAGTTTTATCTGTTATCATTCTTTCTGTCTGATTTTCAGACTGGTTACATGTTTGGCAAAGGTGTGTACTTTGCCGACATGGTCTCTAAAAGTGCCAACTACTGTCACACATCACAGTCTGACTCTGTAGGTCTTCTGCTGTTGGCTGAAGTTGCCCTGGGAAACATGTCAGTAGTTAAACTATTTCATACATAAAATTAACTTTTTTTGTCAATGATCACAGTAGATAATGGATGTACTTCATTATTTCAGGCATGAACTGAAAAAGGCTGCTCACATTACAAAACTGCCAAAAGGAAAACACAGTGTTAAAGGTAAACTAACTTTTTTATTTATTTATTTATTTATTTTTTATAAAGCTCTTTATTGTTGGTGAGAACAATTTAGTTTTTTGGTTTTTTGTTTTGCTTTTCATTAGGTATGGGTAGAACCGCTCCAGATCCAAATGCTACAGTCTCATTAGAGGGAGTACAAGTACCTTTGGGAAAAGGTGCCAATACAAACATCGATGATACAAGTCTGCTCTACAATGAGTATCCTTTCACAATAAATAAATGTTATTTAGATTTGAATTGTTATCACATTGCCCGTTACGTTTTCTTAGTTTATCTTGCAATACGTACAATTGTGACAATTGACAGAATCATATCAGTGTACTGTATATCTCTATGGATGCGTAGGTACGTGCAGATATGTCTGAATATAAATGTCTTTTCCTGAACCATTTCCCCTCCAGATACATTGTTTATGATGTAGCACAAGTAAATCTGAAGTATCTGCTCAAGATTAAGTTTAACTACCAAACATCTCTGTGGTGAGAAGACCGTATTCAGATTTTCTTCGTCTTTGTTCAGACTGCAGACCACGTTTGGTTTTCCAACAAGTTAGAAGAAAATGTAGCACTGTATTGTGTTACAGTGGTCTCAGAAAATGTGTTTAGTTACTTTAATAAATTCACATATAGCTGTTAGCAATGTCCATTTAGCCTGATCTAAACCTCATCCATCCAAAATAAAGAAATTGTTATGAAAGTAAACACTGGTTGTGTTCTCATTGGTTGTGTGAATTTTTGCCTTTTACAATTCTTATACATTATCTACACCAAAGTGGGCCTATAATCTAAGCCTGGACATGACAGGTAAGGTTCCAAAGTGGAACCTTTGGCTAGAACTTGTTGACAAATATCTCTAGAAGATGTCATTTGAAAACGGAATGAGTGTAAAACATTACAGTGTTGCTGTCATTTCCAAGTAGGCCTACGGTAAAGTGTCCAAAGGTCGGTGAGGCTGGGCATCTCGCCGTGAGAAACTAAACCACCGTTTGGTTCAATTATATAGTATGTATGCTTGGACAATGTGACTTAAGTAGGGACATCAATAACATAATTGAGTTTGGAGAGTTGTGTTTCTCTCAAATCGCCCTCCAGAACACGTCCCGACCCAGAATGCATTTTGACAAAGTCTTTGAAAAAGCGGCGCGGCTGATTCAAGATGGCGGAGATGGACCAGCTGTTAGACGAGAGTGAGTAAAAATACTAATTCAAAGAGTTTCACAACGCAAACCTGCTACACCATTGGAGCTACCAAACCTACACACTATTATTCATTAATTTAATCTGCCGCCCTGGAGATACCACTGCTTTCAGGTGGTGATTACAACCTATTTTCCACTTGCAAAGATGCACCGGTTGGTCCAAGTAGGCTAACGCTTGTTAGCAGAAGGCTAACGAAAGCTAATGGTTATACTTGAGGCTTTATGGTAAACAAATGCTGTAGCATAGCTTAGCTATGTGCTAACCTGCCGATTTTATGTACGCTTACCCTATCTACTTGCTAAACTTAAACTACAATTATTATTACATTGAGCCTTTATTGTGTAGTACTCCCTCGTTATGCTGTATTTATGACAGTTTAGTGCCTCGGCTACTACTAAATGAATGGTTATTAATTAAGCTAACAGTTAACGTACAGTGTACATTTAGTGATTGTATCCTTCCCCAGTCAGGTGTACTCGTCCTTGGTTTATTCATTGTGTTTGTTTTCAGTCAATATGTTGAAGAATGTCACCACCCTGACACTTCTCTTCTTAAATGATTTTAAAGTATTATCAGTCTCAATAAGTCCTCACATTTCAGCGTTAAGCAGTTGTTTCCTCTTTAATGACCGTGTTACTAACCAAGCATGTGTATTCCTTTAGGCTCCTCTGCAGAGGCACTTGTCAGTCTAAAGGGTGAGTAGTAGTATGTATAAAATGAGTGTTTCAGTTATTCATGTAGCGGTATGCACAGTGCACTGTTAAACAGTTTGCTAACCACAATAAAAACATGTTTTTGTTGTCTTGCAGAGGGTAGTTTGTCCAACTCTCTGAATGAAAAGAACAGCTTGCAGAGAGCTCACAACACCAGGGGACGTCAGTCAACCCTCACAATGGACACGGTAGGCAGCATTTGATTTGACTGTCTCTCTCTAAACTCTTTTTAAAATGCTTTGGACTTAGTATTGCCTCATCATGCACTGACTGTCAAAGATTTGCCATATGTTACAGGTGACAGGTGTGGTACTCCAATTTCTAATTTGACATATGCTCTCAGTTTACATTTTATTTCTCGTAACTGTACTTGCAGCCAACCCGAAGCTCAAAAAGAAGTCGTTTGTTTCGAGATGAAGAGGAACAGCCTCGCCTTCCTTCTCGATCTCCTCGGAGAAGCCAGAGAGTTTCCACCACGCCTCAGGTAAAGACTATTGCAGTTAGTTAGTTTGTATCCTATCCCTTGTATGAAGGTGGTTAATTTATTTGGACTTTTGCGTGAACACTCTTGATGTTGGAATTACAGAAATTTTCAAATATGGTGACACCAGACAAGAAAACATCACAAAAAATTGGACTAAGATTAAGAAATCTTCTCAAGCTGCCCAAAGCTCACAAATGGTGCATCTATGAATGGTTTTATTCCAATATTGACAGGTATGACTTGTATTGTAGTTACAATGGTTTCTCATCAATATAGGATACAAATATTTAAAATAGTAAAAACAATATTTGTTTCTTGTTTTTGTTTTTCAGACCTCTCTTTGAAGGTGACAATGAATTTTGTCTTTGTCTCAAAGAGTCCTTCCCTAATCTAAAAACAAGAAAGCTAAGCAGGGTTGAATGGGGAACAATCAGAAGACTGATGGGAAAACCTCGCCGGTACATTTACCTTGAGTTGTGAACTTACTTATGTAGGACGTGATTTTAATTAATAGTTGTTCTTTAATTTAGGTGTTCCTCTGCATTTTTTGCTGAAGAGAGGACAGCTTTGAGGCAAAAAAGGCAAAAGATACGACTCCTACAGCAAAGCAAACTGACTGATATATCAAACTGCAAAGATCTTCCAGATGAAATCCCCATGCCACTTATTATTGGAACCAAAGTCACAGGTATTCTCTTTTAAGAACAATGTTTGTTAAAAGCCTTTACATTTTGTATTTAATGCTTCTTAAATACTCTTGTTAAACAGCTCGCTTACGAGGAGTCCATGACGGGTTGTTCACGGGGCAGATTGATGCAGTAGACACAAGTGCTGCTACGTATCGCGTTACCTTTGACCGCAGTGGCCTGGGAACTCACACTGTGCCTGACTACGAAGTTCTGGTAATCAATCCTGTCTTCATAAACCTTTTAATGCAAAATCCTATATTAGTTTAATAACCTCTGATTTTATTATATCACACAATTGTTGAATAATTCTGCTTTTCAGAGCAATGAACCCACTGAGACCATGCCAATTTCAGCATTTGCACAAAAGCATAGGTCAAATCGCTACTTTCACAATATAATGACTCCCCCTAGAGGCTCTTATCCATCTGCTACCACTCCTGTCCTTATGGTAAGATACAACCAGTTTTTGTTGACCATCTACAGTCTACTGTATTTGCTCTCAAGGAATACCTTTTTTTTTTTTTTTAAGGACAATGATCCCCTTATCAACCAGTCTCCCTGGAAAAGCAAACTTTCAGGTGCTGAAGGGGAGACACTGGGAGGGTTTCCTGTCAAGTTTTTGGTCCAAGTGGTAAAGATTTTGATGTAGTATTTTTTGGGATGCGGGGGTTGTGGAGCCAATTTGTTAATGAGTTCATATATTTTCGACAGACAAGGCTTTCCAAGATTCTCATGATAAAAAAGGAGCACATTAAGCACTTAAAAGAAATGAACACAGAAGCTGAGAAACTGGTACAGTTTTCACTGCCTTAGAATGTCATATTTGTCAAGTAAACCAGTGAAACTAGTTCTTTATTTGTCTTTGTAGAAGTCCTACTCGATGTCCATTGACCTGGACTTCCAGAAGCGTTATGCTACAACAGTGCTCGAGCTTGAACAACTAAATAAAGACTTGAACAAAGTACTGCAGGAAGTACAGCAGTTCTGTTGTGAGGTGAAATGGGTTCCAACTATGAAAAACCACATTATATTGTCAAGGTTTCTCAAGCAGTTTTTTTCTCAGCTTGCTCCAGACCAGGGCTTGGTCCCGGCCGATCATCCCACAGAGCTGCGGCGACGCTGTGAGGAGGAGGCTCAGCAGATGGTGCTTCTTGGTAATTCACTACAGGATGGACAGCAGACTGTATCTAACCCTAGCCTCACACAACTCATCTCACGACTCACAGCTCTCCTCCTTCAGATTAAGGTATTGTTTATTCCATTTGATTTAATTTAAATACTGATATGTAATCAAAAAATAATACATGTGTATTTTCTAGTGTTTGGCAGATGGTGGGGACCTGAACGCATTTGAGTTCAAATCTCTAACCGACTCACTCAATGACATCAAGGCGTCCATTGATCCCTCTAACCTGAGGTTTAATGATGTTCTGATATTTATTTTTTTAAGTGCTTGCTTTAATATGAAACCTCACAAATTTTCCCGTATATTCTAGTTGCTTCCAGAATAACGTTGAGATCCACGTGGCTCACATCCAGAGTGGCCTTAGTCAACTGGGCAATCTACATGCATTTGCTGCCAACAACACCAATGCAGTGTGAAGGCAGCATTGTTGTCACCTCAGAGGTGTGGTTTTATAACATCTTTGGAATGGGTGCTTTTCATCTGAACTGTCTAAAGACCACAAACAAAAGCCTAGGGGACAACTTCAAAATCAAATGTTTGTTATCACAATGGCGTTTTCTGTTTTGTGCAGACCGCCAAAGTGCCCACCTATTTTAATGGAATGTTTCGCACATGACTGACTGCAGTGGTTATATGTGCCAAGCATTAAGTCTTATATTTTTATAGTACATATTTATTTATTTGAGCAGGTGTGTGTGTGACTTTGTGGGACAGTATTTTGCTATCACTACATACAGAAAGTTCCTTCTTGTTACTCTACTAAATTTAGGAGTGGAGGTTAAAGTATATTTTGTACAATTGTAGATAATTGTAAAATATTTGATTATTAGAGCTTTTGTCAACATATCTGTTCTGTACTTAGATGTGTTTTGTAATTTTTGTGTGCACTGAAAAGAGATTTGATATTTTTTATAAAAGAAGGCTTTGGAACTTAATACCTGTTGGCATTACCACATTGGCATGGCTATTGTTGCAACCCCTCACTAAGGTGAAGTAAGTCATTCAATGGTTCTCCCTAAGGTGGGTGCTCTTCTGTACATGTATATAAACGTTTTCCTTTATTTTATATTAAAACAGTTATTCCAAAGTTATGTTTTCTACTTATGAGTCTTTATTTACAATTGAAAATTTGTGGAAAAAAACTATTGACAATAAATATAGGCTCTATATCAGCATACAATCTTGGCAATATAATACATGTTTTTTACATATGCAGTGGAGATACAATTGAACTGTGCATTACATAAAGCCACTAAAGCCAATGATGGCCTCATTTTCCCAGTCTGAATCCGAGTCTGAAAAGTCCTTGCCCTCAGTAGGATGGGCAGGGGAAAAGTGATTGATTCCATTGGGTCTGATTTGAGAATACTGCAGAGAGCATCCGGTGTCCTTTGGTGGGGACCTGCTGAAGGTATTCTGCATTGGAATGGGTGGGATTACAACCTTCATCTCTGGCCCAATGGTCTTATTTGGTGGAAAGTTGTCATAATCCATTAGTTGCCTGGCCTGGGAGGTGTTTGTCATGCTGGCTTTAGGCTGAGTCTGGTCTTCTTTGAGGTAAAGGTGGACGCTGTAACAAGGCACATTGACACTGAGCTCAGGTCTTGGCATCTGCTCTTGCTTCAGCCTGGTGGCATCTTTGTCATAGAGACAGGATGAGGGTGGGTTCTCATAGCTATTAGTTTTGGTGGGTAGAGTTGCCCTGTGGGTGTCCTCTGACTTCTGGTACATTTTAGTTCTGAAATTTTCATCAAAGCCAAAGCCTGTCCTGTGTTGCTCAGCATTGTGACTATTAACTGTAAGAGAAAAGAGATTTGAATTAAAATGTCCCCTACTTAGATGCTTCAGTTATGAACAATAAAATCTGATATGAACAGACTGAAGGATAATAACCTTTCTGAATTTGGCTGAAATGGCTTGCTGTGGGAGTGGCGGTGTTAGTGGACACTGAAGATCCAACTTGACGACGAGACTTTGCTCTTCTGTTTTGGAACCAAACCTACAAAATTCAGCATAATTCAATGAATAAGACTTTGCTCCAAGCCTGCATGCATAGGAATAGTAGGCTATAATAGAAGGCAGCTTTTTTGTTGTTATAACCTACCTGGATTCTGGATTCTGGCAGGCCCGTCAAAGACTCAAGTCGCTCTCGGAGGTAGATGTCAGGGTATTTGGTTTCCGAGTACACTTTCTCCAGCACTTCAATTTGTTGCGGTGTAAAGTTTGTTCTCTTCCTCCTGTGCGTCAGGATTGCCACGCATTTATCTGTCCTCGGTACCGATTCTGTATTGTTGAAATAGTTTGCAGCATCGGGTAGTCCATAATCTGTAAAATACAGTGAACCGTTAGTTTACACGGCGCGTAAATTACGCACGGTGGATACTCGTGCCCAGTATTAAATAAACTACTAATATTTAAATTAATTAGGCTACAAACCTGAGGTTACCAAGGCGTTCAACGTCAGCGGCCCTTCGGGATACATCTGAAAGGTGTTCAGATCTCCAACTCGTAGATTCCCGTGGACTGCAGACATGATGCTCTCGCTCTAATCCCCAGTGACTGAAGAAAGTTCAAGAGAACTGGTGCCAGTTTTATACCTGGAGATCAAAGATGATGGGGCCGGGGATGTGTGAATGGCTGAGCCATCAGCCTCGACTGGCACTGCAAAGGCCCCCAACTTCAGACGTCTGCAGGCCGCAAGGTGTGAAGCGATTACACCTGGACGGTGTAGTGGCTGCACGACCCTCTTAAGGATTTTAATGGAATCTGCGTGCGCAATACACAAGAACAGAGAAAACAATTAGCTGCTTTGGGATGGACAAGGCAATAATGGACCGAAGTGAAGCCTTCAAAGAGGAAGACACATAGTCCACTGCCGCTTCCTTAGAACACCAGAACTTGTGCTGTTTTCTTTCTTTTTTATTACCAATAAAATTCAACTATTCAGCTCTAAATTTACAGGAGCTTCTGAAGGCCTGTACTGGCCAAAGTAATCTGACCATATTCAATTTGAAATGGACAAAGCAAGTAAAATAGTTGCAACTCACTTGACTTTTATAGTGTGCGAGGTCTATACCCTTGCTTGCTTGTTTGTCACATTTATTTGATGAAATTACATGTTGCTAATTACACAGTTTAAAGTCAATAGAATTGTGTTGTTCTTCTTCTCATTATTATTATTATTTATAGGCCTCACATCGGGTACTAAAATTACTTTTAAATAATCTTAAACACAGAAGAATAATACAAATAATAATAAAACACAGAAATGTGCAGTATTGTGGGTCCTTACAAAGAAGGACGTTGTGAAGAAGAAGGGTTGTGTAGAGCTATAATAAAGTTGTTTGATAAATTCACCTGTCTGGATAGATTCCTCTGCAGTGTACATTATGCATCCTGTCCCATTAGTGTCAACAAGACTGATCCCAATACACAAGTCTCAGTTCAAAAGAATGGGCCCTTGTTTTTGTATAGGTTAGCCTCATTTGGTTCAAAGGAAAACCATGTGAAAAGATCAGGCTGTTGAGCAGACAGACATCCTCATCCATTCTGAAAAGGAATATTTGTTTTATAAATAAGGACAAAACCAATTCCATTGTTTCAACTTACTTGTTTATTTGTGTGTTGTCTATATAATATGTTTAATGATTTAATTTAAATCGTGTGCAATTTAAAAGTGTGCATTTTGCTTACTTACACAATGTTTTATTGACATATTTCACAATATATTAAAATATGTCCTGCTCATTGTACATGTAAATTGTAAACTGCACTTGGTCACTTTGTGCTGGTTGAAAATTCACTGGTTTAATGATCTGAGGATTTTTCATTGTTTATGCCCATTGTGCACAGGTCAGAGGTTAAATTGACCTTATAGACTGTTCCTTGCTGTACTTGCTGCAACATTCACAATCAAATGTTCTGATCTCCTTACCATCTTACCATCATCTCAGAGGCTTAGTTTAAAAACAAGGCTGCAGAGTTCAAAGATGACTGATAAAGGCAACACTTCAAACAGCAAAATGACTAGGGGATTAGCAGTGCCCATCTCCAGAGCCTTTGTCCCTGTAGACACAAACATTAACACCTTTAAAGGGTCACGACTACATTATCCAAAGATCGATCACTATACATTTAACATCCAGACAGACAAGTCAGCTTACTTTTACTGTAAAATTTACAGTGATATGTTAAAATCACAGCTATTTTATGATTTAAATGATTTGTGTATTAGAACTAGATATGACATGATAGAGAAATAGCTATCTGTTTATTTTGACATAAAGAGGGTTTCAGGCAATTTTATTAACAATTAAATTGATATTGTAATGTTTAAAGTATGTACACTCATAGACTATGTATCTTTTCTACCTTCCAAGTAAAATAAAAGTAAAATTACTTATCTGCATCCCCAGATACAATGTACATGTGTTCAAATGTGTTCAAATCAAATATTATATTATATTTTTTTGTTATTAAGACGTGTACCTTATGACCAAGTGTTTTGTGGTTTCATTTGGTGTTTCAATTCTCAAAGATGCAAACTTATATGTAAGCTTATTTACAAATAAAAATTGGAAATGAACAGTGAATTCACAGTTGCACTTACACACACCACATCAAAATTGAAATGTGGTTGTAGTTCATTTTGTATACAGGTAAGAGCGCAGGCTATGCATACCCTTCCTTTAAATAGATGAACTGTCGTCTGTTCAATTGATTAAAAGTTGTCCTCAATGGTCCAGTGCACATCATCTGCAAATTTTAGAATAGTAGGGTATTTAATTTAACAATATCTTACCTTGTCACACTCACAAACCTTTTTAAAGAACTTCACTCAGAGCTCAAAATAGAGGCTATTCAAATAAAGCCACTTATCCTCTTATTAATAAGTTCTTATGTACACATGTAATAACCATAGACATATGATGAGCTACTTCTATTTATATTGCCTTATAATATATAATTGTAGACCAAATAAATTTGAATCATGGTTCATACGGTCCATTACATTGTGTTATTATAACTGTCAACATCTAAAAAAAACTTTTTACCATAACTTTTCCATCATTTTTGTGTGAATTGCTCAGTTCGCCTCGCCTCTTTTAGGTCGTACCGGATGTTCCGGTAAACCAAGCGGAAGTAGGTACGTGGCTGCTTCAGCTGACAGTACATGATGGCGACAGAGGTTCAGAGCGGCGACCTCGATAGTGCTACTTCTAGCCGGCTCGAAGTTTCTATCGATGGCCTCACTCTCAGCCCCGATCCGGAGGGCGAGCAGAGCCAGGCCGAAGAGCCGGAGCCCGGGCCCGCGCCGCTGGAAAACAGTGAACCGGACGCCGCCGGAGGCGAAGATGGAGAGACAGCCAAATCTGCGATAGAAAAGAAATGGGGTTTTCCTCTACAGGAGCTGTACGGAATGGCTCTGAAATTTTTTAAAGGTACTCTCCCGTAGTCATTGTCATAGCTTTTGTGTTGCAATTCCTTTATGATTTGTTATATTTTATTTTGTGATAATGTTTGAATGAGACCGTGCTACATAAGCTAGCATTAGCTACTTGCTACTGTCACCGTCGGCGCTGCTCCTGTCATATAAACGCAACTAACATTTCAGCGCAAACAAAGCTGTTTAGATTGGGCAAGTCCCAAACTAATTTGAGTTGGAAGACATCACCAATTATAAATACGAGTAAAAAAAGCTAAACATTTAGCAAGTAATATCTAATATTTAAAATGTTTCACTAAAACTCGCAGAGTGCATTAAAACCCAGTTTTCTTGTTGTGTTCTAGGATTGGCTTTATAAATCTTGTGATGGGTATTTCGAATATAAGATTGAGACTGCATCACAGTTTTGCGTTTGGACTATATTGGGGTGGGGTAATGATGTCCATGGGGTAGAACAGTCCATATCTAAATGAAAACTATCCCTCTCTACAGTCAGAGTTAAGTTTCCCAGAGCCTGTCTGACACAGTGAGTAGTAAACGCACTAGGTGGTAAAGCCCATCCAGTGTATGAAGAGAAGTTTTGCCATGCTAATTAGAATTCTCCATCTGTGGTCTGTTAAAATATTATTGATATAAGTTAGGTACATAACACAAGTTAAAATCAGTGGAATTGTGTTGTGGTGCAACTAGATTATTCTCATAAGAGTGTTAACCTTTTTATTATTATGTATAGGCCACATATAAGTTACTAAAACTACTTATTAAATAAACAATTTTAGGCCGCAAAAGAATAACAAAAAAGGATCCATAGCTTTATTTTACTTATTTTTAAAATGATGAATCATGAACCATGCAAATGTATTTTGTCACATTGCCAAACAGTTGGAGATAATAATTACAGATGATAAAACACACAAATGTGCAGTATTGTGGGTCCGTACAAAGAATGTATGGGTTGTGTAGAGCTATAATAAAGTTGTTTGATAAATTCACCTGTCTGGATAGGTTCCTCTGCAGTGTTTATGCATCCTGTCCCATTAGTGTCAACAAGACTGATCCCAATACACAAGTCTCAGTTCAAAAGAATGGGCCCATGTTATTGTATAGGTTAGCCTCATTTAGTTCAAAAGAAAAGCATCTCTACAGTTACAGTTAAACGTTTGATACACTAGGTGGCATAGGTGCAGTTTGTGTAATTTTTTTTGTATTTTTCTACTTTGTTGCTTTCAGATAAGGATGGTAAAGCGTTCCATCCAACGTATGAAGAGAAGCTCCGCCTTGTTGCTCTCCATAAGCAGGTGTTGTTGGGTCCCTATAATCCTGATGCAACCCCAGAAGTTGGCTTTTTTGATGTCCAGGGGAATGACAGAAGGTAACTGCAAATCTATACCCAATTTTCTTCTATGAAAGTGTATTGAGTTCTAATATTCAATGTTTATTAATTCTGTTTAGATTATTAATGATTCCCTTTTCTACAGAAAAGAATGGGCCTCTTTGGGAAACATGGAAAAAGAGGAGGCAATGGTGGAATTTGTCAGGTTGCTGAATAAATGCTGTAACCTCTTTGCACCATACGTAATCTCTCACAAGATTGAGCGGGAGGAACAGGAGAGAAAAAGGTATGACAGTTCTGTTATTAAATACCAGAAGTTGTAAAATTGGAGCTTTTGCAACAGTTGTTGAAAGTACTGTAATGTAGTCTTTCATTTTACGTTACGACTGTTGTTGTATTGTATTTTCGGCCCACCTTATTGTAAGATAGTCCTGGGTTTGATTCTGGGGCAGTGCGGGGCTTTCTGTGTGGAGTTTGCATGTTCTCCTCGTGCCTGCGTAGGTTTCCTTCGGGTGCTCGGGTTTCCCCTATAACTTACATGTACAATAGGGTCCCTTGTGGGGCTAGGACTCACCTGAAAAAGAGATTCTTAATCTCAGTGGGACTATCCTGGTTGATTAAAGGTCAACAATATCAAATTGTAAAAAAAGCAAAAAACTACTGAAAAATTATTTCCACTTGGGATTAAAACAAAAGAGGATGTGCTTAATGCTATTGATACTGATACAGTATTAATTCAGTACAGTTGATGCAAATAATTGTTGTAATCACCAGGAAAGAAGAAGAGGAACGCCAGCGCCAGGAGGAAGAGGAACGGGAGAGACGAAGGCAGGAGGAGGAGAGACGAAGACTAGAGGAGGAGGAGCGACTCAGAAGAGAGGAAGAAGAGAGACGACAAGCTGAGGAAGAGAGGCTTCGAGTAGAACAGCAGAAGTAAGAATCTGTATAGAAGCTAGTCTAGTCTTTTTGCAAACTAAGAAAAAAACTTACCTCATAAGTTTGAACATTTCAATTAAAAAATCAACTACCTAAAAATGTTATTTTATTTTTTTCAGACAACAGATTATGGCTGCACTAAATGCCCAAACAGCAGTGCAGTTTCAACAGTATGCTGCCCAACAGTATCCAAACAGCCCAGAGCAACAGATGAGTCTGATCAGACAGCTTCAGGAGCAGCACTATCAGCAGTACATGCAGCAGTTGTACCAGGTCCAGCTGGCCCAGCAACAGGTACCTTAACCTTATTTATGCATGAATGCTGGAACTGGTAGTGCTGCATTCCTAAAGAAATTGTGCTCCCAATTAGGCTCTGGTGACTGTGGCCCGAACAATTTTGAAAAAGTATATAATTGTTCATCCATCCATTTTCTTCTGCTTTATCCAGGGTCAGGTTGCCGGTATATATTTGATTTAATGTTTTAGGATGCTTTTCAAAATTCATATTTTGAACATATCTAGAAGACTTTGAAGATAACATGTTTGTACAGAGGTAAACTACAGGGTTAGCAGTTTTTATGCAGAAGAGTAGGATTGGTTGTTTGAGTAAATAACCTTCAAAAATTGCAAATCCATTCAAATTGATTTGATTGCAAACTTTTTTTTCCAAGTCTTTTTCATTAAGGATTGTCTGTACGGTTAGTTTTAAACTCCAGATACTTTAGACATGAAAACACCCCATTATAGAACCAAATTGCATCAATGTATCTGAAACTGCTACAAACATGTACAACTATACAGTTTCTGATAAATTTATATTTCTGTATTTGTTCTCATTTCAGGCAGCATTGCAGAAGCAGCAGCAGCTTCAGCATCATCAGGTCGATTCAGTACAGGCTCCTCTAGAAGCGAACAGTTTTAACAGTGGTGAAGCAGTGGCAGCCTCAGCCGCAGGATCACTGTGTGCAACTTCCCCTCCTACTGTGGAGGAGGTCCCCACACTCAACGGAGGCCAGTCAGACTCCTATTCAGAAAGCATGGACAGGGAACCTGAGCCTGAACCGGCAGAAGAGGTTTCAGAGAATGGTCCACTAGTAGGTAGGGGAAACCACACTGTTGTTTTTTTTATTGAATGTTGGAGTAAACTTGCCACAAGCCAAAGTAACAATCACTGCTAAAATCTGATTAATATTGGTTGATTATACCTTTTAGGGTGAAGTGGAGAATGACTGTAACAATTGACCCATGCTTATCTGTTTTAAATTCAAAGCAAACAACAAAGAGTTTCATAACAGTGAAATTTGGCAAAATGTGTAGCAATTTGCTATTTGAAAAATGGGTGTATTCATATGTGGAAAGATGATTAGCCGCTCATTTGTTAATCTAACACCATACATTCTCAAGTCCTTAAACTCCTCTAAATAAAAAATAGTCTGCCAATATTTCTGTCAGTAAACGTCCAAGTCCCTAGCCCTACAACCTTGATATATAAAGAATTATCTGACCACTAATTTTGTGTGAAGTGTGAAATGAATAATGCAGGATTCACTGTTCAAAAACAATTGCAGGGTGGGTCAGGACATATTTATATGTTATCCATTTTATTTATTTTCTAACAGCAGACTCTCCACCAATCATAGCTGCCCCATCCATGTGGACAAGACCGCAGATCAAAGATTTTAAGGAGAAAATTCGTCAGGATGCGGACAGCGTGATAACTGTGGGTCGTGGAGAAGTTGTGACGGTGCGTGTTCCCACTCATGAAGAAGGATCTTACCTGTTCTGGGAGTTTGCCACGGACTATTATGACATTGGCTTTGGGGTGTTTTTTGAGTGGACGGACGCTGCCTCTGCTTCAGTCAGTGTGCATGTGTCAGAGTCCAGTGATGAAGATGATGACGAGGAAGGTGAGTTGTGCTTGTTTAATTACTCATGTTAATTGCATAGAAAATTGTAACCCAACCAGAAATTGTTTTGGGTAATGTGAGGATAAAATGCAGTTTGCACTTTGTAGGGGTAGAGCCACAATCCTATTGACCTTCTTTGTCCACAGGTGAGACTGCAAATGAGGAGGAAAAAGCAAAGAAGGATGCAGGGAAGCCCCAGGTGGATGAGATAGTGCCAGTTTATCGGAGGGACTGTCATGAGGAGGTGTATGCTGGCAGTCATCAGTACCCAGGGCGTGGAGTCTACCTTCTCAAGTTTGACAACTCTTATTCACTCTGGCGCTCCAAGAGTGTGTACTACAGAGTCTACTACACCAGATAAGCCTGAATCTTGTGTGTGTGGTTATGTGTGCAAGCTTTGTGTGTGAGGCAGGAGAAGAAAGTAACCCCAAGAGCTATATGGAAATACCCACCAGGGGGCGACATTGAAACACAAACATGGACCCTTGGAGATTAAATGGAGAATTTGAGCACTGTGTGTATATTGTTTTACCCACAGTACAAGTACAACTGTCATCAAGCCCTTGGAGAGTTCCTTTCTGATGTATATTCCTAACCTTTTGCGCTCATTCAGACCAAAATAATTTTGGTGTCACTATCTTTTCACCCTGGGCGTCTTTTCTGTAACCATCCTGCCCACTGTAGCCTTTATGATGGCTTCTTTAGCCTGGACTTCATGACTGTGGAAATTGTCCATTTCTCCAAAACAAAGGACTAATATTTAAAGTAAAATATATTAAAACATTATTGCTCAACACAAAGCCTTTTGTTCGTTTCACCTCTCACACACATATACCATGCTGTCATTGTATTAACAGTCATCCATTTCTCTACCAAAAATGCCTATATGAAGATGACAGAGCTGGTGGATTCATCCACTATTGCTTTATCGGCCTATTGTCTGAAGTGGGGCAAAAGACTTTTCTCTGGTTTACACACTTATAATGAAGGTGTACACAGCTATGGCGCTCATTCCTATAATTAAGGTTAAGGGGAGAAGATTAATTTGTGTATTTTATTTTTTTTTTAACATACTGTGGCCGAAATATTAAACTGTTGCTTACCAAGAAAACTATTGATTATTTGACAATGGGGGAACACACAAATTATAATGAGGTCATAAGGCACTGTTACATCTTCAAATGCAAAAACGCTAATCCACATGGTTGCTGTTCTTTTCATGTTTAATATATAATTTAATTCATTTCATTGTGGTGTGAATAAAATGTGTCTTGGGTTATGTGGTTGATTATTATCTATAATTTACTCACTGGTATTATTTAAACAAATGCAATTGATCAGCTCAAGTTGAGCATGATCAGAAATAAACATCTTTTTGAAACTAATGTGCAGCAAAATTTCGAACTGGTTTGAAGGCAGGTGATTTTCAATGTCCTTTATTGTTTAAATTTGTTTTTACGTTACTTGGTTCAGTTCACTTTTAAAGTGTTGTATGTAAATAAGAATATGGAATGAGTTTATGTTTAAGATTTTAGATTTGGAAAAAGGTTTTGCAAATCAATGCACTGTGTAAAGATGAATGAGATTTATGTATTGGGTGAACTTTCCCAGTGAAGGCTCCACCTCAGAAGTAAACTGTTAATTCCTGATATTGCTGGCAGTAAAGCTCATCCTGTATTGCTTTGAAATGTTTGATTTGTTTGGACAGCTTCAAGTCATGATTAAATGTATGTTCATCTCTGAAACTGAATCATTCTCATGTAACTTCTCTTGTGTTTTGTTTATAATTAGACAGGTCACAAAACAGGCAGTCTGCGTACAGTTAGAAATCACAAGACCGCAGCTGCTTTTGTTCCTTTTTCCTATAAATAATGAATCATGATTTATTAATAATGATTACAAGACCAAGAACTCGCTGTAATTCTACATCACTAGTGATATTTGCAGGTCACTTTTACTCTCTAAATGAACAAGTTGATATGAGTACAGTTAAATTTGTGATGCAACTGAAGATATGACTATAAAAATAAGCACCATCAACTAGGAAATCTGTTTGCAACTACAGTGCAATGTCTGGTTAAAGGTACATGGAATGCAATCTTTGGCAACTTGGCGCTTATTGCTGTTACAGATCAAAAGGTAGAAGGAAGGTAGAAACTGCCGAGTGGCTGCAGAGCTTGACTTACATCTGTGGCTGAGGGTCATAAGCTCCTGTCCATCCTCCATAACCCCAGCACCCCCTGCAGAGCACCATCACTGGACAGGAGAGCACCTCTGTCCCTGTCCTGCTCTATGGACAGACTCTGGAAGCCATACGGTTATACAAGGCTTCTCTAAACATTGTGTTCCTGATGTTATTGTGTGAAAAATCCCTCAGTCGTCCAGGTAGAATCCATGGCAAAAGGAAAATTAATTTGTCACCTGGACAAAAGTAAACAAACGTGTTTCTATGCAATTACATTGTATTTAGCCCCTCCCTGCAGGCAGATATAAGTGTTTTCCAGCATTCTGACCAGAACTGAAGAAGCAGCTTGGGAAACATATTCAACCAAATAACTTTTGTCCAATTGACAAATTTATTTTCCTTTTGCCTTACTGATGTTATGATTATTATTGTTGCTGCCGGAAAATTAATTTTCTTCTAGTATCTATCTATATCTAGCTACACGGTATAATAGTTGTGAAACAGTTTACTTATCCTTGCTAGAGTATGAAAAACTAATATATAATGTATGTGAATTAGAAACTTGATTAGTAGTAAAATACTGGAGTTACCTTCCAAGTGAAAACCAATGCACGATCCATGAATTCACCCAAACTCCAGTCCGGGTTTTGCCGCCGTCCCTTGAAGCAGGTAAACTTTGAATTTTGGCTCCAGTTCCAGTCCTACAGGTGGTTGGGCTGATCTCCGGGTCTTCACACTTACAGCACTACTTTTCCCTCAGTAGTGCTTTTTCCCTCTCCAGCCTGCGCTTTTCCCTCTCCAGCCTGTACTGTTCGCTTGGATTTGAATACTCTTTGGGAGGCAACGTACGTCTCCAGTGGACAGCGTCGCGAAGTCCCCCATTGCCTGGATTACCCCCAAAATATGGCGGGATGGGAGGGTTCGGACGTTCAGCAAGTGGCAGGAGCGCACACGGGACAACACACGGCGGCTTCGCTATGAAACGGTGAAACTACCTGACTGATTTTCGCTTTGCAAGGAGTTTTAAAGCTGTAAACATGCCATTTCACCAAAGGACAATTGAGCCGCGGCGCGTTGCGAGGTTATCCAACAGGGATGGCTGCGTAAAACCACCGGGGGACCAAACCGGCGGACGCAAACTGAAGAAGCCCGTGTTATTCTCATCTCTGGACGAGGTTAGCTGTCACGTTTTGACCAACTTGATCCACCAACTTTCGGACCTGTCAAGGCATGCCAGCGACGTGTTCCTGGGCATTGAGATGGAGGCTGGGATGGTGTTCCGGAGGTCCTGCAGGGTTCAAGCTCGTCTGCAGGGTTTACAAGGAGCAGTGCGCCACCTTGACCCCAAGAAGGTCAAAATACGTAAGTCTGCTGTGTAGTGTAGATGCATAATAATCAAATCCATGACCACTACAATATGCAAGCATGTAAGCAACTGTGCAAAAGATTTAAGTTGGTATTTGTTAATAATTAGAGCCAAGGACACAACCAGTTTTATAATCAGGAGGTGTTTTTGAGGAATTTGAAATGTAGAAGATTAAAACTGGATAATCCTTGGTTTGATTCCTCCTCTGTGTGCTTTTAATTGAAAAAAATAGATTGAAACAAACTTTGAGATGTCCAAGAATAAGATTTTATTAGCAATTAATCAAAGCAATTGGACTTATTATAGGTTTACACGTGTTTTGCCTTCATCTGCCCACTGTAATATTCAAATCACACCTTTTATATAGTAGCTCTAATCTAGTTTTTACTTTACATTTGCGTATTTAATGGTGCAAAAGTGAAATTCAAGGTGTCTAACATATGTTGACATGAGTTGGAGGTGGAGTAGTGACCCTCCTCAGCACATGTCTATCCCATTGTTAATATCAACTGCAATCCTGTCAGAAATGATGGATTCCCTTTCATAGCTCGGACCATCTGCAAAGAGGGTTCCAAAGGGCCATAGAGATCAGGCCAAGCTGTTACAAATATCTCCTTTTTTCTCCTGTCTTTTTAAAATTTACAAGCAACAACGAGCTCTATAAATGAATGAATATACTTTTGTATTTGTTTGGCTTTCCTGCCTGTTACTTATTAACATAGTCCTAGTGTGTCATGCATTAAGATTTGCTGATACTCTTCACTGTACGCTGTAACAAGTGCAGGTAATTTTGGTGATTTAGTAATTGATTAAACCCTGATTAATCCTTATTTGCATACTGAAATTTAATCCTGTGTATTTGCCTTGAAGTGTTTTTTTTATCTCTTGTTTATCAATAATTATGGTTACATATTTACATGATTAATTTCTGATTCCACATTAGTAGAAAAGTTAACTTTATTTGCCTATTACAGTTCTAATTATCTCTATCTTTCTGTTTTAACTAATCAGGGTGTGTAAGGGTATATCAGTAAGCAGTGGTATTGATCACATTTGACCTGTTAGTCTCTTTTATAATTGAATTTGACTGTTACACATGTTCGTATGGGTTTCACATGACGTGCCCATATCTCACACACACAGTCTCGGCACTGGATTACTTCACTTATGACTCATCATGAGTTTGCTAGTTGTTAAGTCTACTCAACTTGATCTGACTCACTGAAAATCAGCTGTAAAATAATATAAGAAAGCTTTCCACAGACTTTCCACAAACATACTAATTAACAACACATTCAGGCTTTGTTTAGAAGTGGTACTACAGATGTCCCGCTAAGACCAATATATCTGCTCTTACTATTCCATCTGTTTTCATGTTAATGGGAGGAGTTGGGAGTTCCTCATGTCGTACAGTCACTGGGTTTGTCATGCTGTGAATGCAGGCTTGTTGAAGGAGACAAGGTGTGAGCGAGTTGGACTGGAATGCGTTTTGTTATGAGATTTGTAGTAGGCAGCTCCTACAGCACCCCAAGGCCAGCTATTAGGTGCACAGAAGCCCACAACACGGTATTAAACGTACATGTAAACTACAATCTGTGACAGTTCTGACATGACACGACCACCTGGTATTGGCATAATACAGTATTTTGGATTTTACAGGAGCTAAATATTATGATTTGCAATGACTCAAAACGTATTTATTTAGAGACCAGTATTCAGCAAAAAATATACCTTATCCTAATTATGAAAATGTGTTGCTTTAAGCCCTCTGTGAGGTAAACCTGCAATTAAACCAGGCCTAAATCAGAACTGAACTAGGACTAAACATGGTATAAGTATGAATTAAACTATACACTTAATGACTGCTATTTGTAGGGATATGTTCTAGTTAGTAAGCACTTAACAGTTAGACTAAATTAAACACCCTTTAGGATACCTAATCAGAGCTAGTAGATTCCTGAAAGATTCCTATTCCTCATGGTCACTCTGGTATGTCCCCAGCTTTTGTGTGTCTGAATTCCTTTTCTGACCTCAGTTCAAAGTTGGATCAAATTACCAGTTTAGGGCAACAGGGCCCCCCCTTTGTTACACCAGTATCATGAGAAGAGCAATATTTACTGTTTGTATGCAGCAGCTGCTAACCGTTCGTGTCAAAAATAGCTATATACATATTTTGGTGGATGTATTTTGTGTAATCTGTGTGCCCCATTGTATTTGTAATGCTTTTATGAAGAGGGAGGTGTGGCCAGGTCAAAGGTCATAGTGCCTGTAGGACACCTGACACTGAAGAGTCAAGGGTTTAAGTAAAGTCTAATTTGACTTGTTTGGATTTCTGTTGTCAGACTTTTTCTTTTGGACAATGTTGATTAAAAAAATGCATTAAGTGGCCATTGTCATCACACCAAAATTATTAGCATCATTAGTAAGTTTAAAATTAGCATTTTACTATTGCCCCAATTATTGATAATGGCAAATACATTCCATTCATGTTTGCTATAGCTTTATCACACACTTAAAATGCTTACAGTATTTGTTCACATACAAAGTCACAAAGGCTATTGGAGGATACAGACTTCACCGTTTCTTCTAAAAATAACTTCAAGTGAGTATGGAGACCCCCATTTTAATGTTGAAAGTAGGTCAAACTGCAGTGAAGTTTAAATGGAGCCGTTGAGCCTTGTAGTTCTAAGTTTTGGTGCCAACCAGTACCTGCTACTTATATCCTCAGAACAGAAAGGCACAGACATTGTAGGCCCAGCATATGTCTCCAGCTGACCCACACATGTCCACAGTCCATCTTCTGTGTTTCATTCATACACAGACACAGACAGTGGGTGCATTCCTCCCCTGCCTCACTGTATTTATAGTCGTGTGTCTTGGCCAGAGATCTTTCATCTATAGCATGCTATCATATCGTGTGTGCACTGTGAGGGCTCTTTCAAAGTGCTTTACTAGAGTCTGTCCCTCCTCCTGCGTGCAGTGGTTAGTTCTGTCTATATGCACGCTAACAGACGTTTTGGACTAATGCTGGAATTACACTGTAAATGTGTTGACACAGCCTTGAGTTTGAGTCACATGACAGACTGTTTACCTTCCTACAGCTGCTTAGAATACGGTATATGGATTTGTGACTTATTCTAGAAATTTCTGAAGAAAATGCAATGTTTTTTGCTGAAAGGATGAAATAACTTCTGAGACGTGTCATTTTGCAATGTTGAGTTGAATTTTACTTGACATCAAGTACATGCATACTAATGGTAAAGTTTAGTTTATACATTAGAAAACCATGAACTAGAATGTTTTGTTTAAACTACAAGTAATATTACTGTCTGGTTTGTAGTTCTTGAATTGCAGTACAACATAACCAAATTATGAAATGACAAAACTCACACCCACACTTACCTAAAGGCTGGCAGTTACACTTTAATTCTAATCCAGTGCACATTGTCTTGCTGATTTTATGAAGGCCCTTGTCTACTTCTCCCACTGTGCATGACTGAACAGGGAGGGCATCTAGCTTAAAAATCTTGGAATATTTTGTCACTATGCAAAACAAAAAAGCAGATTGTATTTTTCTCATGATACCCAGATAACTTCTATCCCACCCCATTCCCCCTGTTTCTGTTACTGGTCTTTTCCTGCTTATTCAGAGTCCTTACAAAACCACAATCCCTTCTCAGTTCCCACACAACCGGTCCAGAAAGTGAGTGTAGCCGGGTCCAACTGTTGACCCTCTCCCACTGCAAACAAAAGGTACAGAGACCAAAGGACACCGAAATGTTGAAAATGTCGGGTAAATCAGTCCAAAAACAAGTGAAGTCATTGATACATGTCTGGACTGAGGTGTACGCATGTACTCCCACGATGCTTTGCAGGATGTTGCTACAGTCACACTTGGAACCAATGTTATGACATGAAGATGACATCTTTCATTATCAGATTCACCACAGATGTAGCATAATAACATGCTGGCCCTGTAGCATGATTGTGTGACCACAGTAATTGAACCCACAACCTTCTTCCAGAGATTCAAAGCGTACCTCACATTGAAGCCATGGTCAGTGTTTATTTTCTTAATTTCTCATTGGTGCATTTTGTTCAAACATGATTTCAGCTCACAAGAACTCGCCTAAATCTGCCAGTGACTGATTACCTGAGTTGTTATTTAATAAGAAAGCAGCTAAATGCAGTCAGGTTGTGGACACTGACCCAGACTTTGGACCAAGTGCTCTTAAAGCCCTGCTTTGGAGCTCTTCAGTGTTACAAATTCTGGTGTTTTTCAAAGCTCATGTTGTGCTGGATGTAATTGTAGGTCTTAATAGTTAACTCCTTAAGCTCCAAGATTTCCTTGTTCTTGCTTAAAAACTGTATTTATTGTTTCTATTTTAGCAGAAATGCACAAAATTACATAGTATCATATCACTCTGTAATTTATACTCAGATGACAAAAACATTACATTATGTTTTCAGTACTAATAAGAGATATGAAAAATGTATTTAATGTTAAAGTTGTTTGTTCAATGGTTTAACCTACTACATTTAAAATTATCATATTAGAAGTGACATTGTATAATTTAGAAACTGGTTGTCATGGATACTCATTTAGTTTTGTTCGTTTACCGTCCCCACTGCGACACAAAACTGGTGTCGTAACTAGGTCATATTACAATGCTTTTTACTGTACCTACTGCCCAGACTGAACAGCTTTTTTAATATGAAAACTGTTTGCGCCGCTGCCCTTTACCTCTGCAATCACATAACAAATAATGAGTCTAACAATATGACAATACCATAACAAAATAATGTTATCAAACTATAAAATCTGCAGAGGTTTGTTATATAATACTTGTTTTTTTTTTCTTATCACTGTCAGCTTGTTCACAGATGTGGCTGGATGTGCTCCCTTGTCACTCACTTTCCCTTTCCTGTTGTTTCTTCTCCTTCTTCCTGTGTTTTTACAAGGGACTTCCCGTGTCCTCTTTTCCCCTGTCACTGAAGACCTTTTCACTCTCACTTTGTTGTAGGTGCTGTTTCAAAGTGCGGCCGCCTCCTTCAAATACCACTATTCATCTTTCACAAATAGATGGCTCCATAGTAGAGTTGTTCAATGGGCATTATCCACTCTTATGAACCTCGATGTCTTCTGTTTCAATCCAAAACTAATGATCCGCTTGTTTGGCACCCCATTCACACACTATTTGACAGGCTTTATCAGTCACGTATGACCAAATCCAGAACTGATTTCCCTGCATTTTTTTATATTGTATGACCCAGTAATTACCCAGAAGGTTTAGGTGTGAATAAACGTCAGAAGACAGCCAGCGTAATGTATTTATAGATAGTAAAATGAGGTTTCTGCTATGAATTTTAAATTTATATGATGTTTTTCGAGAAGCTAAGTAAAAATGGACTGGACTGGACTAGACTGGACTGACTAGACGCCTCCTTTTTCAATATAATACAGTTAATATATAATAAATCCCCATTATAAATCAGTTGCTTTTGTTGATTACCGTCAGAGGCCTACTGTACATTCAACCCATACCATTCTCTGTATGCCACATGTTTGAGGGGGGTGGATGTGCAGGCAGAGACATACGCACAAAATGACATAGTGCAGCAGGTGGCAGTTCATCTTACAGAAACATAAAGGCTTTTGTTGTCCAGCATTTTACTTTGCTGCTCAAAGGCTGCAAACACACACACACAC
>KN499546.1:40345-51146 GCA_000787155.1 Scartelaos histophorus | reverse complement strand
TAAAATAAAATAAAATAAAATAATTTAATAAATATATAAATAATAATCATTAACCTGTTTTGAACAGATATGCTCTTTAAAATATTTATTTATTTATATATTTTCCATGTGGTCACGTGGTTTGCTAACGCTAGCTAAAGACTAGAGATGTTTAAGTTGCGCTGAAGAAAACATTTTCGCATTTTGACTATTTTACGCCACCGTAACGTTGCTATTTTAAGAACTCTTTAAAGGGCAACATAATTATGTCTTTGACAAGCCTAAAATTGTAATTTGTAAGATACCATTTTATTGATGTTTTTTCATTTAGTTTTACAAATGTTAAAGGCTGGAGTGCTGTTTCGTGTACATTTTTATTCATACATTATAAATAAGATAACCTTATGTCATCATTCTTAATACATGTAGCCCATAGACTGTATATGTGTATATATATGTACATATGTAGCCTGATGAGGGCCCTACCTCCACGGCCAGGTTGAAGTTCTTCTGCACCAGTTCTTCGTTGTTGTTGGTTCCGTAGCTGATGGCGTTGTGCACTTTGAGCACACAGGAGTGACCCGGCACCAGCAGAGGGACCTGTCCGGCCTGCAGCGTGGTCCTGAAGGCCCGGCGGTGCATCCCCTCTCCGAAGTGAATCTTCTCAGTGACAATGCTCGCAGAATGACTCTCCCCAAAGTATTGTTCGGCCAGAAAGTCCTCTTTGAACATGAGACTGGAGCAGTTAATGCTCTCCTCCTCATGGCCCACCTCCACAGGCACAGCTGGAGGAAGCACATCACTCAGTGGCACTGGTAAGGTCACAGTCTATTTGGAATTAGTGTTTAGACTTACCAGGAGCGGGTTTAGAAGTTGTTGGGACGACAATTTGACTGAGCACTGCACAGAAAGCCCCCATTATTATTTTAAAGCATATATAATGATGACATTAAGTATATGTGTCATGCCACTTACATTCATAGGTGAGCAAGAAGTCCAGGGTGACCTTTCCATGTACATTTTTCAGTTCACACTGGTACTTGCCCAAGTCTTTGTGGGAAGCATTGGAGATGGTCAACGATACTCTACTCTCATCCCCTGCACTTCAAGAACAGGTAAATGTGTCAAAAAGGAATCACTTTGGGCTTTCTGATTATACATGTATTATAACCAATATGAGAAAGACCCCACCCCTACTTAAAAATAACATTCAAGAGGTACCAGAAATGTGTAAGTAAAGTAAAGTAAAGTAACTTGATTAGCCCACCAGTCATAAAAGTGTTTGTTGTTCAGGTGGTTTGTAGTTTTGGGTGTTAGGTAAGAATAAACTGTAAAATAAGGTAAACATAAAATACCTCCTCTTAAATTCAGTCAGAACAGTGCTGTCTTTCCTCCATGTGACTGTGTAGTCAGTGAGAACATCTGAAAACTGACACCACAGACAAAGGCTTTGAGGGTCTCCACTCACAGACACTGCTTGGACGGGCTGCACAACCTTAAGATCTGCAAATGAAAATAGTTGTATCATTGGCCTACAGAAATCGTACCAATTGGAAAAAGGACACATCACTTACCTTGCTTCGGTTTAACACTTTTCTGCTTCACTACTTCGCTGTATGCTTTCCTGCGGGTTGCACCGGCATCAGCCTTGTCTTCTGCTGCTTTTGATGTGTCTCCTTTAGTTAATTTAGATTCCAGAGAACTGACCAATTTTCCAAACTTATCCTGTGACAGGCGGCGCTTTTTAATCAAGTCATCTTCGTTATTTGGTGCACTTATATTTTGGGACAATTTGTCTGGACAATTTGGTGGTGTTTTAGTCTCTAATTTTTCAATCTTTTTCTGTATAGCCCCTGATTGGTCACTGTCCTTTGTAACTTGTTTCTCTTTAAGTATATCAGTTCTGGCTTTGTCAGCTTTTGCCTCATTGTCTACTTCAGTCAGCGATTCAGTTGTACTTTTCCCAAGGTGTTTCTTTTTCTTTTTACTGTGACGTCTGCCAGTCTCTTTCTGTGTGACCACTACCGCCTCTATAACATTTTCTCCATCCTTATGTTCCACTCTGGTCTCCTGTTCTCCCGTGAAGTTTTCTTTGAATGTACAAGGTGGTTGTTCTGCTCCATCATTATAGTGCAGGTTCTCCTGCTTCCTTAATGATTGCACACCATGAGAATGACCAGCATGTCTATCCTTTTTGGTGCGTGCTTTGCCCTCCAAGGAGGACTTGTGAGTTTTGTGTGGCATTTTTGCAGTAGAGGTTTTTGAAACCAAAGGAACAAAAGGGTCATACAAGTCTAAAGTGAAGCATGCTACCCGTTTTTCCTCACAGACTGTGAAATGATCATTTGATATTACTGCCAAGTTTAAAAGGTCTCTACTTTCTTCAAAAATAGTTTTAGGTTCATGGACAGAACACTGTGTAACTTCATCAGATATTAGGTCTGTTGAAGAATCAGTTTCAGTTTGCTGTGAGCAAGTGATGTCCTCAGTACTTTCTGAAGAGAAGTCAGTAATACCATCTGAGTTTGGCTGGTAATCAAAAGCTTCATTGGGATCATAAACACTGTCTCTGTTGAGAGCCCATCGAGTCGCCTCTTGGTCTCCATTCAAACTGCTGCTTGGTGCCTGAGTGACAAGGGAGGAGCCAATACTCACAGGAGCTGAGGGCATAATAAACTTAGGACTCCCCCACCGTGGCTCCACCTGACATGCTCCATCAAGGTCCGCTAAAGTCACATGTACATTCAGCCCAGGGTCGCTGTCCTCCTCGAGCACGTGCGCGTTTGTTGGAGTGAGTGTGCTGAGAAAATTAAAAGCTACTGCATCGCTCTCTTCATGAGCGACCTTGAGTGTCTTCAGTGAGGCACAACTTCTTTCAATATCCCGCTCAGCCGCCAAGTCCACCGAAGAGAAACTGGGTTCATCTTTTACCTCACACTTGTTATCTCTATGGGCCTAGAATAAAAATATATACTTAAAAACATAAAGCATAAAGATCATCCCTGTATATTTCTGAAAGGACATTCATGCTGTTGAGCTCTAAAACGTTTTGTTATTAACACATACCTTTGTGTAAAGCCCCAAAGTAAAGCCTCTATGCTCCTGTTAATCCATATCGTGTATCCAACATGCAAAAAGGATTTTCTTTGTCTCTGTAGTTCTTCACTATATCTATTGCAGTCAATCTAATGAAACAAAAGTGTGTGGGCCAGTGGACCTCTTGCGTTTTTAAAGGGGGTGCAATGGGTGTGTTAAAGGGTGCACTGGAAAAGAGAGAGAGCTGTAGAGGGTCATGTTACAACCATCAGCTGTGCTGTCCTCTCACCCCTCCACCCTGACACGTCGCGGATGCATGCTATTATCATTGAACTCTTGGCTATTATTAGTTGCCATTTCTGTCCATCTGAAGAACTTAAGCACTCCTGTTTCCCCTTTCACCTGTCAGTTTTTTAGACAGGAGCCAAACCACATCTCAAATAATAACACAATCAGACTCAGATGAAGAATAAATGGCTCTCATCCAACGTAATGTGACTGTTGCTTAAGGTCAGATGAGCAGCGATATTTGGATTTGCGCACCGTGTCTCATGACTATGGCTATCAATACAACGGCAGGTATGACAACACCGACAAGGACAGGAGTAAAAAAAAAAAAAGTCCTTGATGTTCTTTCCATAGTGCCAGCTGTGTGGGAATGTGGTCATTCCTTTAGCCTCATGGGACAAATACATATTCAATCAACTAAAATGAGAACAAAACCACTATATGCACATGCACATACTCCAAACAAACGTGCATATTTGAATCATCCTTACCTCACAATAGAGAAGACCTTTGGATGCTCCCTCAAACTCCACATCTGTGTCCTCTACAATGTTCAGAACCACATCACTGCTTAAATCTGTCTCAAATGAATCCGATCTTCTGTGCAGCTGGTCTGTAACTGCTTCAGATGTTGGTCCTGGTGCCACAGAAAGTGCAGTTCTATCATCACTGTCTGTTTCACTGTTTGTGGTGACCTCACATGAACTCATGGATGGTTGTTTGGGCTCAAGTTGACATCTGATGCGCTCTGCCTTTGTTGTGCACTTTGGCTCTATACTTTCTTTCTCTTGAATCTCACCTCCAAGACAACCGGTCAGGCAGCTCTGTTCCGAGAAGGCTGAACTTTCTGTAATGCTGTGTGAGTCTAAAGGCTTGTCTTGGACTCCCATAATGGACTGATTGAGGTTATCTTCTGATGTTTGTCCTATTTCGATCTGAGTGGTTACCTCAGCAAGTGCCTGTGTCAGAGCATCTATCTCTGCTCCTATCTCTGTGAAAGCAGCAGTGAGGTCTTCCGGTGGAGACGAGATAATCTCTGCCCAGTCGGAAAGAGCGCTGGCCCAGCTATCTACTGATGACCACCTCTCGACCGGGGCCCCCCAACTTTTGTTGTCATCAAAGGACCAGGCAGTCACGTCACAACCACTTGGACTGTAACCTGAACTTTGTGTCTCTTCTGACGTTACAGAAAAGTCACTTGTCGTGTTGGACATTGATTCTTGCATCACTGATGTTACACTCAAATTTCCACTTTGTAAATTTTCTCCTACAATATACTGGCAAGCATCAAGCCACAGTTCTATAGGACTATCATTTCTCATTGTCTTACTAATAACCTCAGTGTTGTCGTGTGGCACATCAGAGGCGACAGGTGTTTCTACACTCACACTGTCCCGCTCGTCTGACTCACACTGGACTATTATCTGATCATATTTGGTCACCACAGATGAATCACCCACCTCTGAAACTGTTGTAAACTGTATTTCTGCCGCTGTTGTGTGTGACAGTGACACACACTCTGAACATTTAATATCTTTGGGATCAGGATCAGAGCACAGGGGAAAATATTTAGATTCATTTTCAAATATGTAAAGATCTGAGAGAGGTGCAGCCATTAAGTCACTATCTGAGCTATCTGAATGATGTGATAAGGACCTTAGCAGACCACCAGCACCACAGTCATCTGACTTTAAACTGGCACTGAACATAAAGTCATTGACACTCGGACCAGATAAAATCCCTGCTATAGACGGCACGGTGGCAGGTGCATTGGTCATAGATTTGGATAGAGGAGCTGCCACAGGGTCACTGCTTTGGCAAGTGTTTGCTCCATCCAGAGGGACTGCAGGTTGTGCAAAATCACAACAAGTCCACTCTAGTAAGTCTTTGTCATCTGTTGTACTTTGGGAGCGAAGTATGAAGTTCTCAGGCATATTCAAAGGAGTGTTCGAATGGGCTTTGTAAGTATTTTGCTGTAGAGATTCAGCATCTAGCAGAGTAATGTTTTCTTTAGTACCAAATACATGTGACGTGTCTCCAGGTAGTATCTTAGACTCTGAACTTCCTGGGGGACATTGTATCTCAGAATCAGGGTTGACATCTTGGTCAGTGTCCGTGGCTGTGGACAGAGGCTCAGGCTTTGGTTGGTCATCTGTGCAGAATATGAGCTCCATTTCAGCATAGGCCTCTTGAAAAAAATTGCAGTAAATCTCCAGTTGTTCAACCAGTTCAACCAAAGTTTAGTACACAGTGCCTAAAATGTTAACAAAAAACACTTAATCAAGCAGTCAAAATTGTAATATACAGTGTATCACACGTGTTAAAAATGCAGTGACACAAGAGGTGTTGTTGAAAAATTACTGTTGGCGTTTTGTCACACATGATTAGTTGAGTGTAGTGGTTCATTTAGAAATATTACTTTTTAACTTTTTTATTTTAACACATTTTTAACACATTTAAAGCAATGGTGACAATAAATACTGAGTTTCATTTTTCAAGATCTGTTTAAAAAATATAAAATTTTAGTTACGGTTCGTGTTTGAGACCTACATATTTATATCTAAATTACATGTCTCACAGAAGTTAAGTTTGTCATTGATGTGAAGGTCTGCCCTATGATACACAAACAGGAGCTGTGGCACAGACACTGGAAAAATAGCAGTACATCTTCACCCATGACCTGCATTGGTCACATTCCCCATGCACTGAAGGGCGCCTGACTCTTCAGCCCCTAGTGTTTACTACACGATTCACACAACAGTTCTGCCATGTACACAACACTACACACATCTGACCTGCAAAACAACATTAATCTGTTAAATGCACTTGAATAACAGAATGAAGTATATGCACCTGTTGTTCAACACATCATTGAGGAAAGACGGGCTATATCCATTATGTCGGTGAGCTTCGTTGGTGAATTAGATCTAATCTGTGCTAACAGTAAAGCTGTCAGCGCAGAAGACCAGAACATGCAGTAGTATCACTGAGCCAAAATAGCTCCATTCTCCGTCACACAACACTGATAAGTCCCACATCTCACGGGCTTCTGTCTGTTTACTTAAAAAGCTCTCACATAAACTTCAGACATCAGCAGGCAAAGGTTACATTATTAAACCCATTTCAATAACATGTGGTACCAGACAAACTACTGACACTCTTCAAGTATGTCAGTAAAGTTCTCAACCAGTATTTATCACTTCCATCTTTCTTCCGTCTTTCTACGCACACTCCAAGACTAAACTCCAAACTCCAAGAAAACTATAAGACTTAAGTTATTAGAATCATTGATATGCCCCAGGGACATTTCCAGCTGTGCATGAGCCATACGTACCTTTTTCATTGCGGTGAAGTGAAGACCCTATGAGACTTGAACATGAGCTAAGACTCAGTGGATACACTTGGGGTGAGGGACTATTTTTAACAGTGGGCCCCCACAAGTACAAAGTCGGTTACCTGATATTGGAGACGTGCCGATCTTCAACATTTACCACTGGAAATCTATATTCACACTTCTGACCTACTTTATTTGCAATATAAACTGTACTATACTAAGTTGTTTTTTTGTTTTTTTGCTTCCAATCTTTGCATCACCTACAGTACATAACTTTAATTTGTTTTTTTACTGTGATAGAACTAAACATAGAACGATTTACATTTGTACATTTACAGTTGTCTTAATATAAAACACCAAACTATATATAAGTATAAGTATGATTGCCATAAAAATAAAAATATACTACTCTACGACTTGGATCTATATCAGAACTACTATAACTACCCTTATTATATGAATATGTACATATAACAAGTGGATAGATTGTTAATTGACTGTTGAAATAATTGTAAAAAACAATTTCAGTAATCAAATAATCATCAAACGGAAGAGGTTTTATGAGTAACTTCACATCGGCTTTACCCGGGTACAGTTTAGGAAAGGCTATTCACAAAATAACTGAAAAAAGCTAGATTAATGACTTAAAATAATTGTTAACTGCAGTCTTATATGCAGGTATGTTGTTGTATCTATGTTTTTTAGTGTTCAAAGGAGTAAAATGCTGTAGAATATTGAGCCTTTTTTGCCACATTTGACTTTTTCTGAGCTAAAATGTGCATAAACTGGCTTCATATTCACATTTTTGGGGGGTATCTTATCGTATGGTGTCTTATGACCTACATTTTTTTGTAATACTTGGCCAAGAATAAAATGAGCAAGGATCTTCAGGTGACAAGGAGAAAACATTTCTATTTTAGAGGCTGCTTTATGTTTTACTGTTGCTGCTGTTTTAGTTGTGGTCTTTCTCGGGTCATTGTCCTGATGTGGGGCCCCATTGTTAACAGTGTTGTTGTTGCTGCTGCTACTTCCTTTGTAATTAATGCCCTGCCTCTAGAGGTCAGCGCTGCCTCAGGGGTCAACGCTGCAGTCAGGGGTCGGCTCCGTTAGGCAGAGGAGCAGTCGTGTTCTTTTGACTTCCTTTGTCATTGTTATGTAACGCTCTGTATCCTTACACCTGTTCCTTGTGGTGACTTGTAAAATTACTGAGCAACAAGGTGGATATTCTGGGACTGTTCACACAAGTTGTTTATGCTTGACTGTGTTTGTTTGGTCTTAAACTTTTTGTGTGAATAAGGTGGCTTGTTAAATAAGTTTAAACTGATAGCAGATAATTGAGCTTAATCACGTAACACTTTTTTTATGTGAGGTGTTTTTAAGATCTCAAGTATTTAATCTCACACGATAGTCACATGATCACACATTGCTCTGCCAGTCTCAGATATATTGTGCCATCTTGAGCATGTTGTTTTTAGACTCTTGGATTTTACACGGCTATGTGGAACCACGTTGTCATGGAGAGAAAAGTGTCGTCTTACCAAAGATATATTTTTACTCCGTGTTGTTGCTCGGTCTGCCCGTCCAGAACAGGCCCTGGGCGGGGGACAGGAGCGAAGGAGAAGGAAAATGTGTGCGTCATTACAACTGTTTGTGTGGATGACACAGAGAGGCATGTATGCTCAAGGGAAGCATTCAATTACATTATGATTCAATAACACACTATGTAACAGGGATGCTTATTTGGTGGTCTAACTTCTGAGGTGACAGACTGTGAATCATAAGTTTGTAATCACCGTCCTGCTTGTGATATTATGGGATTTATGTAACATATTCTCACACGAGTTGTATTTTTGTGTAGCGTTATTTTGAAAGCTGAACACTGGGGGCTCATTGCATTTAATTAAATCTCAGTTTGAGTTGTTAGACATGTTGCACAATGGCCACATCTTTGTGCGTCACCGTCAGACACTCAAAACCTGAGTCGCATATCCTGAACTGAGTCACTTGCAATTTTGGACTCACTGCTGTTAATATACATCTTTTTCCTGTAGGTCATTAGCAACACATTTCTCAAGATATGTAACTTTTTATTGCACACTGTTGCTTCGTCCAGTCATTTAATATTTTATTAGATCACAAAAATGTAATTATTAAGTTGTTGCTTGTTTCTGTGTATTTATGGTCTTCAAAAGAACATATGGTTTTTCTACCAGCACACATAGTACGTACGCAGCCATTAGAGTAAGCACCACATTGCCAAGAAACAGGTACATCTGGAAAAGAAAAGACCCACTGAGCCAAGTTGACCGATGATCTGAAAGCAGCAATACTGATGTCAGAATTAGTTGTCAGTTACACTCACAAAGTTAATGTCTGAGTAGTGGATTGGTGTTTCTTGCAAGCCAATGTAGATGATGATGAAGACTGGATGCGTCAGGTAGCATGCAAAGCTAATATTGGAAAATGGCATCCAAAAACGTGATGAGAGAAAAGTATTTACAACACCTTGAAGTGAAACAGAAATAAGGGAATAATAATGTTTATCTTTAAATTATGTTTTTGTCTTTTGGTCATTTCATTATTGCCCTCAGAATGTTTAAATGTCACATGAGCAGTGCCCCTACTCACCTCCATAGCCCCCCTCACAGGCCAGTATGATCCAGGTGATAGCCAGTGCCCACACAGGCCGGTGCAGTCCTTGGTAAAGAGCATGTGGTACAGAGGGGTGAGCAGGTGCCTCCCTCAGGGCGTAGGCCAGTCCAACCAGCAGAGCCAAACCACCGAGACAGCAGAGCCAGCCAACTACTACTTTCCACTGAAATATTTTCAGCATAGATAGTCATGTTTGTTATTGTTTTTAAAATTATTTTATTTTGCAGCCAATCTGAAAATATACACACCTTTTGATTTAGAAATGGACCTTTTTTATTTGTCAGAAATATTCCTGTCACAATTCCTATCAAAAACGGACCATATCTTGTGTATGGCCTTAAATAATAAAATACGTATTTTTCAGATGTCCTGGAAGCAAGAAAAATATTCATATAACAATATGAATTTGTTAATACTTTCTGCACTTACATTATTTTTGTGTGAAAAACTGGAAGATGCCAAAGTGCAGTTATTACTGAACTGGTCACAATTGTCAACA
Organism: Scartelaos histophorus; assembly: GCA_000787155.1. Lineage (NCBI taxonomy): Eukaryota > Metazoa > Chordata > Actinopteri > Gobiiformes > Gobiidae > Scartelaos > Scartelaos histophorus. The sequence goes on along the minus strand of KN499546.1, from coordinate 41,358 downwards.
ACAGGAGCCCACCTGCCACTATTCCAAACATACTTTTGTTTCTGATGAACAAAATATTGTTGGATTAAAATGTTATCTTATTTAAGACAAAGTTTCTAGTCTTATTAACTTACAGTCTATAAAGGAAGACCAATAGAGGAGTGGTTGTGTAGCACTGAAAGTCCAGGGACAGGTACCATGTCCATGGAACACACTGCAGAGGACACACTCACATGTACAGCTGTGCAGCTTATAATAGTGCACTATAATAAGTTTAAAATATGTATCTTACACTTACAATTTCATGAACAGGCAAAAGGTTGCTGATCAGTAGTAAGTTCGCCCACCAGTACGACTTACAGTCCATTATGGTGTTTACAAATGGAAACCAGTACGGCCCCCAATGAATCACTGACATAAGGCCAATAGTAGCACATGTAATAAATATATGCAGAGGCTGAATCCTAGGAGCAGAGACACACGTGTTGTGACAGTTTATCCTTATAATATTAGTGATAAAAGTACAGTGGACTATGTGGTGAACCTTTTGATTCTGCTGAAGAGGTAGTGGGTCACAACAGTGAGGCTTAGCATGTCGTCAGCCCTTTGGATGGAGCTCAGCAAAGACCTGGCACTTAGTAGACCGCTGCAATAGGAAAGCATTATATTTGACTATATGTTCCTGTAATATGTCTAAGTGATATGCTTAATTAAGTATTTTCATTCTCACCCCAATAATAGAAATGTGTCCACTGCCAGAAAGACGGGTCCACTGAGACTAAACACATACAAGGGACTGCTTTCAAAAGCTTTCTTCCAATTCTTATAATTATCTGTAAGGGAAAAGAGGAAAAGTTGTGTATTAAAACATGGGGGTTTACCATTAAAGTTGTTTCTCTAACCAATGCTGGCGATGATAGGGTACTGTGCAGAGTGGCCACACATGATCCACAGCAGGCTAAGGACACGGATCCCGTGGAGAGATGGAAAACCTCTGCCTGTGATAGAGGACGACGTGCTCAACACGCCCTGGA
>KN499546.1:9293-31337 GCA_000787155.1 Scartelaos histophorus | reverse complement strand
GTGTGCGAGGGGGTGAGGGTCTCTCACTTTGGATTGTACAGCAGCAGCTGGTGCAGAGACAGAAGAGAGAAAGAGAGACGAGCCACAGAGGTGGGAAGGAAAATGACAAGCAAGAGACAATAAGGATTATGCACCAAGACAGGGTTCAGTCTTCATAGCCATTTCTCGTAATGCTATCATCATGTACCAACTTGTACTTCAAGAGAGAGAGAGAGTCTGACTGTGTGTGTTTATGTATGTGTGCAATATACCTGTATTTAAAGCCACATACAATAAATACAAAACTACAAATAAATAGATAAATGTGACGACACCTAGACCTACTAATTGTAATGTCCTACCTGACTACAGCGGTCGTCTTTCAGTTGTCTGGCCCTGGGATGAGCTTGGACTAACAAACTAGGCCTGTCTTGTTCAATATGCTGCTCGTACATTGATACACGGAATAAACATTTAGGCTTGTGTGTGTGAAAGGCCCTGATCTCAAGTGAGGCAGACTCAGAACAGGAGATGGCGCTGAGGATGCTGTGCTCCTCACCTTTGACTGTCGTAGTCACATGATGCAGACGCCCTCCATTCATGCTTCTGCTCTGCTTGTGCATTTAGATCAGGTTCAGGATTCTGTCACAAAGCAGCAGTTACATCCCACAACCATTAGTTTAGTCATAGCTGGATGTAGTACAAGACTAACACACACATTCCATTAGCTTAACACATCCACAGACATAGATTTGATCATATTTAATGAAATGACTCTTGTTACATTCATTCCCCTGTCATTTTAGTGCTTGAATGTCTTCATTGAAATCACAGATTTGACAGCTGCCGTCAAACAGCCAGTCAGAACCTATTACAATGGAAAATTGCCGTCACTAATTATCACTTTTGCTCTGAAACACTTCTCTTTTTTAAAAGGCCCATTTTATCTGGAAAACAAAAGTTATTTCAGTCACTGCCCCATAAGAGCACTTAATGCTATTTGACATAACAGGAACTGTTATTAACATTTAAGAGTATATTATGGCTTTATTAGCTGTAACGCAGAATCATTTTTATTTGTGATATATGTATTGATACATGAAATCAAATGGAAAATTTTCAAGATAGGTCAGTTTTTTTTTTTTTAAGTTGGCCTGCAGCGCCATCTGGTGGACCAAATGTCCCAGGCGTTGTTTCTGTGCCATTTTCATATTTTGTAAAAAGGTTTGTAAGTGTGCAGTGCTCACATATTTTCAAATGTAAAAAGATCTATAGATTTATTTTTGATTGTTTATAAAATAACACCCTTGTTGTTAATGGAAATAAGCGGGTAGCAATCAGCAAGTGTAAGTGGCTGTTTTTAAGGCTGATTATTAAGTGCTGTACTGATTACAGACTTGCTTTAACAAGCTGTGACCTACAGACTAGTTTCAAGTGGGCTCTATACATCATACATTCATTGCTAATTTTATTTCTACACGTCAGATCTACGTCAGTCTAATGTCCAAACTTGATACGTTTTATTTGGTTTTGTAGCTACAATGTTTAGGTGACTCACTGTGTTGTGTTTAAGGTCACATGGACATGATGCCTATGGGCTTCAGTGGAGGAGGCACCGCCCGGGCCAAGAGGATGTGACTTGTGCGGGGAGGTAACCCTAACCTTTTCAACACTAATGCCTGCAGACCTCTTAAAGCAAACCGTGCTCCTGCATCTGTCCTTGTGCATTCTTTTTATTTGGCAATGTGTTTGTCTGCTGGGATGAAAAGCAGCTGCCACTTATGAAGACTGTCCACAGGAACTACGTGATTACACTTTTTTTTAAATTAACATTGCAAAAAAAAAACAAATCTAGGACAATAAACACCTAATGAATATTATATGCATTGTACATCTTTTTGGCACAGGGGCAGATGAAAAGTTCCAGTCATTTAATTGGCAGCAAATGAGCAATGATATGATTTTGTTGTAAAAAAAACCACCCTGACTATTTCAATGTCACACTGCAAAACTGAAACGTTCCCACTCAGAACAGTTCAAACCAAATAATATACTATTTGATATTACTTTCCGGCGCATTTTATTCAGATTTTTTGATTGTTCATTGACCTCAGTAAGAGATCTGCCATTATTGGTCCCAACCCATTATTCATAGCAATTATACCGTGATCATGAAATGACGCTGACACCTCCTGCAATCACCCGGCAATCTCGAGGCAAACAATATGGACCAATAATAATTACAGACTAGTGTCGTTTGTCATCGCGCTTTGGCACCGGCTACTTTTAAAATCGCAGCTGACGCGCAGCTCTGGTTCAGGAGGAGCATTTAACTTAACCCAGGGGACCACACTGCCCGACGCACCGACACTGGGACTTCTCCGCATCGAATATCCGCGTTTAGATCAGCTCCGGAGATTAGGATGGATTTTTGACCAAGTTTCTAAAAGTTCCTGCGTTTGCCTGCTACATAAGACACGCTGACAAACCATGCGCGCTCTGGGGTCCCCATGGACTTGCAGACCGTTTCTGCCACTTTTTATTATTCTTGCAACAGTTTCCTGTGTTTTTCACTCCATAGAAAGTCCTGTACCTGGGAAAATATATCCACGCGGCAACCACTGGGCTGTGGGTAAGTGTGACAGGACACAGCTGCTGTCAAGTGTTTGCATCACGCTAAACAATGTATATATGTTTAATAATGAAATCTGAGTGTTATACATTAGAATATGCATTTCCATGTGATAGAGAAAAGAGCATTGGACTAACTGCTGCGTGATTTGTTAAAGTGTAAATGTTGTTTTCTATCCTGCGCTGTTGTCGCTGCCAGGGAGGGTCTCTTCATGTTGACTTCCCCACCTCACCTATAATTATTATACATTTTCTAGGTCATTTGATGGGCAAGAAGAGCATCAATAGTTTTGCAACTCTACAACAAAGTGAGCACAACAATGACAACCTGAGGGGCTCGAGAACAGAGGAGGCCACGCAGTACGCGCGTCTGATGCCACGGAAAACCCACAGACTGAAGGCTGCCCAGACGCACAACCTGGCGCTGCTGCACAGCAGGAGGAGGCGAGAGGACAGATACAAATACCTCCGAGAGGTAAGACTGGAAATGGTAAGAACTGATGTGTTTTTAATAACAAGATTTACATGTTTTGCTTATGTTCTTTTTATTGTAGATAACTGACCTCCTGCTTCTGACTTTGAAACTCCAAGAGAATGAATCTGTTTAACCCAGTATTTTTATTATAAATATGTGATAGTCTATTTCTGTTGCAGCAAAATACTAAAATAATGTAAGACGAATCAAGAATTCTGTCAATAGGCTTAAAATGGCAAATTCACCATTTAAATGTGACATTGTGCTTATTGCATTTGTCACCTGACAACAACATCTTACACCACAAGGTGGAGCACAACTCTCACAAAGCTGTAAATGTGTCCGTGGATCATTGACTGTTGTGGATAATAAAGTAAAGTCATCGTTAGCACTGCTCCTGCTTCTGTCCTGCAGAAGGAGACAGAGGTGCTGTGGCCCCTGTGCCGTCCTGAGGGACATGGTCACTCACTTGGATTTTCAATTAATTCTATAGAACATCCTAAAGGAAACAATTTAGCTACATGAATCTTTTCTTAAACTAAGAAAAGATTTCCTTTCCTTTTTCTTCTGGCATTTCTTGCGGCTGATCTGTAAACAAAGGGATACAATAGAGTTACAAGCCACTTTCACCTCATTTTGGGGCGACTAATCCCAGCAGGCCACAGTTTACAGAGGATAATGAGCTGGAAATAATAAGGCTGGAGACCCATCCTCAGAAACAGAGGAAGTGTTAAATTCAAGATAATCTAATCTGAAGTCTCTTCTAGTTTAAATATTAAACAAAGATTATTTGGGGAATGGCACCGATGTGACGTATGTGGGCTGTAGTTATAGGACCATTAACTCATGTAGGTAACTCTCTCTTAGGCACATGTCTACTGTCATATTTTTCTGGTTAAGGTGTATTGAAGTGAACACTTTTGTTGTGGGCTATAACTCATTTCTTTTTTGAGTGAGGGAACTCTAAGGCAGGCCTATAAAAAGCAGCTCCAATAGCTGAACAATATAGACCTACTACAACAATGTGATTGCAATGCAAAAACTGACTTTCAGCTTTTTATACCACAGATGATAGACTACCAAATAAATCATGATAAAAAAAAATAGCGTAGATTAGGCAAAGGAGGTTTATTGTCACAGATGATACACCTTTGAGGATTATAGAGTTAGAAAAAAAATGGCTAGACCTTCACATACACATAAATACTGCTCATAAAGGAGAGTTATAAAAGTTGCAGCAAAGTCGTCATTAGAAGACACAGGGCAGTAATCTTTCACAAACTGCAGCATTTTAATTTCTGTTGCCAGATATGTCGTTTCTTTGAACCTAACATTCCGACATCAGCAAAGTAGAATTTCCCAGTCCAGGCCTGATGCACAGAGTGAGAGTTTTTGGGTCCATTGTTAATCTCGTTCAGTAGCATCACCATGACTTTCCAATTGACTGAATGTGTTCCTTGGCTTTCATCCTTAGTGAGGCAATACTGGAGTTTCTGGGATCCACTGAGCATTGGTATGGCACAGGCGGGCACATAGATCTGATGAGGGGCAGGTGAGTGTTGTGAGCCAGGGCAGGAGGGCCGAGGAACGGGGCCGATAGTGTCGACGGTGAAATTGAAGAGGAAGGCGGCGCGGCGTAGGTCCCGGGAAGGGCGTGCTGTGGGCTGCTGACGAACCCGGGGAGCGACTGCATGGAGGTGGAGGAGGCGATGGGGCTGCTCAGCCAGGAGTCCATCTGCAGTCCAGACCCCAGTGCTTGAGTCGGGGACCGGCTGAATGACAGAAGGGACGAGGAGCTGTCCTGAAGTTTGATGGAGCTGACCTCAAGCTTCTCCTGACGCCGCCACTTTGCACGTCTGTTTTGGAACCAGACCTAGAAAACAACATCCATTTAAATATATATACAAATACACACACACACACACACACACACACACACACACACACACACACACACACACACAGAGCTTGGCAGGTCTGTATATTCAATTTAATGTGAGATTCTTCAGATTTCAGATTCCTTTGGTATAAATTTAATTAGATTTCTTCAGGTTTCAAGATAATTGTAGCTTCTGACTTTTTTGCCACATGGTCAATAAAAATACAAAATTTCTCCTCCACATGTCACAGGTTTAGTCAGTGCTTAGTTAGTTTAATTAGTGTTTTGTATAATTAGCGACGCGTTTAAAATACCTGCACTCGGACCTCCGGTAGGTTGACTTTTAGGGCCAGTTCTTCTCGACTGTACACGTCTGGGTAGTGAGACTTTTCAAAGGCTCTCTCCAGCTCGTGTAGTTGGAATGTGGTGAACGTGGTCCGGTTCCTCCTGTGTTTTTTCTTGGAGTTTTCATCATCCGGCAACTTGCACTCTCTGTCCGGAGAGTCCAGGCGCGCTGAGGATGGCCCCGTGGCGCTTTTGGCACAACACACCGCTGCCACAGAACAACAGGTGAGTCAAATCTCAAGTTATAGCTTTAGCTTAACTTTAAACTTTTAATAAATCAACAAGCCAACTTAGATTAATTGCTTTTGATCGCAAATATAAGCCAGGTTGCAATTTAGGTTACTTTAATGCGTAAAATGTTGCGCGTAAAATCCATTAAATCTCATTGTTAGCACAGACTAAGCGTTTTTTTTTTGTTTTTTGTTTTTTTAAATATACATAGTAGCCTAGTAAACACGTAATACTCAGTTTTAAGATGAAATCACTGTCAAACACAAGTTACTTACTGTCAAAATCCCCCGAGTAGGCCTTTTTCTTGGTTGGGGTTACAGTGCCATCCACACTGCGCTCAGCATCGTGTCCCATGTCTCTGTCCATCAGGTTGTAGGACATGGACTTGTGGAACTGTGCGTCTTCTCTAAAACCCAGGATGGCCTCTATGCTGTGCGCGGTGGACACGGCGCCGGGACTGTGGATCGAGCGCGCCGGTGACACCGCCTCATTCATCACTGGAGCAGGTGATCCCAGGAGCCACATTGATCGCCGAGGTAAAAGAAAGTAACGTCAAAGAAAAAAAATAAAATAAAAATGTTGCTGAATTTTAGTTTTTAAAGTCAATACACTCTAAACAGAGACTTTGAATCCTCGTTACGCGCGCCAAAGCTTCTTCCTCAGAGCATTCAAACCATCTTCAGAAGGGGATTTTAAAGGGGTAAGACGCCTATCCTTGTGGCAACTCCTCTGGACGTCAGAAAGGGGGACGTCCCGTTGGATTTAGGGCCAACGCGTTAAACGGTCGCCCTCAAAGACACATGCGCCCTCCTCCCCAAGTGTGCCTCCCCTACAACCGCCAATATTGTCTCTAAACCTACTTACATAAATCTTAAAACCATCTTTCTGCTCCTCCAGATGTCATGCTCATGTCAGACTGTGAAAAAGAGGAAGATTAGGCTCACAGATTATGGCACAGCAAAACCATAATTTAGGACTCCTACTGTGACGCATAATATTTAATCAACACATCACTGAATTGTGGAACTATTTCCCAGATTTTTATCACACATTAACGATATAAATTACAAAAATAATAATAATTTAAGTGTAAAAACTGTATAATACCTCTTTGTAAGAAACTGTGGATAGATTATTTTATTGAACTTACTGACACAAGTAAATGGTTAAAGTATTTCAGTAAAAAGGGCCTCTTTTGTGATGTATTTTGATTTTTATACATACTTTGGGGGAATAGTTTGAGCAATATGGCATGCAGGCTGCCGGGGGGGCACTGGGGACCATTTCCTGAACTTATCTGCCTAAATGTGAGGTGCAACCACTTAGCAGCAAACTTAGTCTGACAGCAGTGTGTTAATCCCATTTAAGGGGATTACACTGTTTTACTCAATAAAGTTAAAAGCCCAAAACTATTGAGCTTTTCCTAATTACGAGGGGTGACCAGAGTCTTTGTTTGACAGGGTGAAGTGGGGGAAAGGAGGCTAATGAGTAACTGGATCAATTAACTTCGTCGTTATTGCACAAATTAAAATATCACATCGTACACAGCAAAAACTTAAGGGTTAATATTTCAGGGTAAAATATTTGAACACAAAAAGTGATATTTTAACTGTTTGAATGTTAAATGGGGGTTCCAGTTTGGGGTTATTTGCAAGAATTGATATGACTGAAGTTAATTCAAATTCCCCTAGTGTTAATTCAACTTTCCTTAGTGTTAATTTGGCACCTCCCACCCACTACTTCAATCTCCCACGAGAAAAATCCATTTTGAACCAGTTTTATACATAATTTCATCTTAAATTATCTAAAATAAAGTGTAAAAATGAAACATATCTGTGTGCTTTTTAGCTAAATCAGGATAACTCTACAAAGTGTTAAAATAACTCTTGATTTTGGGGGTAAACTGTGACTTTGGTCGAGTGTTACTTAATTAACATTTCCACAAATTAACTTTAGAACAGAATGGACTCATATAAACCCTGAGAATATGTTGAAATTGGTTCTGTGAGAGTCGTACGGACAATTTTAACCTGTATGATTTAAAATTTTCATTGAAATCTGGGCTCTAGCCATAAAAGTGTTTGAAATATTTGTTAAAAGACAGAAATAACAATTGCTGTAATTATTAAAATTTCATCCGTGGTTCTTCATAAACCAAATAGTTGGGCAGACTCTGCAGTTTCATGAGGACAAAGTGACAACCTTGAGTTTACTGATCCTATTAGTTGGACTAATCCCTGGACTTCACAAATCCACACACATTAAAACACAGGTTCATGTCAAACTTAACTTGACTCTCCGGGCTGAGTTACCCCCGGCCGGTGTTTGGGTAAAGCCCAATTAACTGGAGGCCAATTTCTTTATTTGTTGCACTATCATTGAATAAGTCCCATCGGATTACGGAATTACGGATATTCTTTGTCCGGTTGCTATAAATAGATTTACCCCCCTCGGCTTTGTTTTCAAGTATAGAGTTTACAATTCAACTTGTTTCATTTCTGAAATGTTTAATCATTATTAACAACACATTTGGGCATTTGCAAAACAGTGTTATTACATGAGTCTTAAAACAGTGTAATACAATTTGTGTTTTATTTATGATGAATATGCAAAAAGTGATGAGCAGGTGGTTTCGTTGTGGCTTTTGAGTTAAATAAAACAGCTAAATGTCTTTTTTTTTTTAAACATAACATTTAAAAAAGACTAACATAAAACAGAAATCACTCAAACAAATCTGGAATTGTATTAAAAGGACGTTTTGTTTAGGCTCGTTTGACGCACTCACACAGACAACAGTGTTCCACATACAGCACACACATGACACGTTACACTGTGTGAGGGAAGTGTGGGGCTCTTCAGGGTTTAGCATCATGTTTTTTTTTGTTTTTTTTGTTTTATAGGTGAAACAAAAGTTACAGCCAGTGGTCTAGACCTGCATAGAACCATAGAACATGTAGCGGTGTCGCTGTTAAACCCTGATCTGGAGTCAGACTTTGGACCTGTGCTTCTCCTCACATGACGGAGCACTTCTCCTCGGCTTTGGTCTTGAGCTCGGTGACTGTGGCCGAGGCCTTCTCCTTCAGCTGATCCATGTCCATGTTCTGCAGGTTCTGAAACTGGCCCATAAGTGAGTCCTTGCCCTCCTCTTCGGTGGCGTCCTCGTCCACCATCTTGAGAAGCTCCTCAGGCACGTCCACGTCATCTCCGGCCATCTCGATCATGTTTTCATCCTGCTCGCTCTGCAGGTAAAGACAAAACAACAATAATCACACACAGGGACATAAACCAGACTGAAAAACACGTCTTTGTGAGGATTATCAGGTATTTGAGATTCACCTACAGTGGATCTTTCCATTCAGATTATAGGAGATTTAGAACATTATTTGGTGTTTTTAAACAGTTTCCTAAAGGATATTTTATCGGATTAAGATACATGTTTTCAAAAACATTTGTTGGTTACGACTATTTTCACTCCTACTAAGATCTAGTACACACGACTTTCATTGGTTTAATTTTATTTGACTGTTTTCAATACTTTGTGAAGGTGTCTTGTTCTGAAATGCTGACAAGTAAATACAGTTTAAAAGTTTTTAAAATGCAAATTATAGCTTGTATTTATTTATTTATATTTATTAATAGTATTTATGAAATGAACACACACACACACACGCATGCACACACGCACACACACGCACACACACACACACACACACACACATATATATCACAAAATACTGAAATTGATGACTGTTTACTTTAAATTAAATGTGTATGTATTTTTGATTGAAAGAAGAGCAAATATTAAACCAGCAGCTCCAGCAGCTCCAGTGTGGTGATGTTAGTGCAGCTCTGTGCTCGGCCCCTGTGGGATTATGTCAGAAGTGCTTTGGTGTTTTCTCTGTGGATCCCGACGATCGGCTAAAGATATCCTCTGCAGCAATATGGGACGCAAATCCATTAAACCCCAAACATTTACCGTTTCTAATCATGTCTTTTTATAATGTTGAACACACAATATACTTGTAAAAATATATATTTGACAAACAACCTGTTATTTAGTAGAATCAATTTGACTTTTGTTCTATTCCGCCTTTACACAATGTAAACATAATTAACAGCAATTAACTGCTTTGTTTGTTTCGCCAAACAGCTTTTGTTTTTGTCGTGAGCGTGTGGTTTCAGGGTAAAGACTAAGAGTGAAAGGATGAAAAGCCATTGTCAGAAGAGAGACTCCTGCTATTGTAAAGAACTATATCGTCAAGGCCTCCAATATCTGCAATTAAATAAACATAAGAAAACAATAATACTCCTAAAAGATTAACTTTACCACCCTCTACAACCAGATATTGTCCCAACTAATTGATCCTAAACGTCCTTTAATTGTTAGATATTAAATTCAAACATACCTTTTTTGCTCCCTCCATAATAACAAGTAATTCTGTTTCAAATGCTGCGTTAGAATCTGCGCTAAACTGTGTGTCTTCGTCTGCAGTGGCTTCTCCCTAATGAGCCTAGACACCTGCTCAGGAGCACCTAACATTTCCAGGATCTCTCTCACCTCACTTCCTAATCCACTTGCAGAGTTTCCTGCAGTAGAAAGTGTTTCGTGACGACATTACGGCGTCCTGTGTGCGTTTCCAAACCTTGTGCTTTTGTATGATGCAAAATATAAACTAGCCAAATGGATTTACAATTCAAGCACTCACCTTTGGCAGTCTGTATTTTTCTCTAAGGCAAACCCGCAATGTTGCTCTTTCTGCTTTCTTATGTAGAAAATCTGCATCCCTCTCCATCCTGACAACAGCAAAAACACCACAGCATTTGTACAAAACAGTCCATTTAATCAGATTTTGCACTGGCATAAGAAATACTATTTATATTAAATGTATAAATATGACAGAGTTTATAATAATGAGTGCATGAGTGATTTAATGTCTTTGAGTAGGTAATGAGGTGAGATTAGACGACCAGACTGAGTGGAACAGATTTGAAATGAAGCCATGAGGTCTCAAATCAAACCATGGTAAAGAAAAATAAATCTATCTGTGTCAGTATCTTCAAATATAATCAGAGTCATTCTCCACAACAAGTCGACTGAGGTCTCACACGGACACTGAATCTGGTTATGTAATTGGGCCTGACTCTGCACGGATGAAAAAAGGGGAATAAAATCATAAATTAAAAAAAAAAATGTACCGTTTAATTGAAGCTAAGTTTGGTGACTGCAGCTTTTTAAATTAAAAGCATTAATATAAATAAATACAATATGAATAGGGGTGTTTTTACATTACAAAATAGTCAGAATGGCTTAAAACATATATATTCATAATGTGTAGACCAAATGTAGAGAAAAGCACATTTTTAAGGTCATCAGACACACTGTGAAGCCATTTCATAATCTACAACATAAATGACGTCTTGCCATTGTTGCTACTCACTTTTCTTCCACCAACTGTTTCTGATACTCCTCATACTCCTCGCGCGTCATCCCAGCTGCTTTTGCAGGATCTTTAGGGGTCTCGTCTTCTTCTTTGTCACCTCCACCTCCGAGACCCATGCCAGACAAGGGGTTTCCAATCATGCTTTTAATCAAGAACGCCATATTCCCTTGTCTAATGTAATCTCAGCGCTACAAAATATCCTGCAAAACACAAATATTCCTCTACTTTATCTCCCTATGGCAGTCACATCCACTCTTAGCTGTGTGGTCAACCTGCTGCTTGTCTATGGAGCCAAGGACACACTGACACGAGCAATAGACACAAACAGCCACGCACAATCTTACGCACACATCGTTGTGCCACAGCCATAATCTGGATTTAATCCCACGTGTTTCACTATACTAAGAGGCAGATGGCCTGTTTACTATTTTTCTATAATTTCCAAAAGTTTCTCTTTTTATTTGGCCACTCTATAAATTCTCTCATAAGTCGTGGTGCATCTTTTCACAAATAAATATATTTTGAGATAGACATCAACTTCTGACTTCACTTGTGACGTTTCCACCCACTGGGGTTTAATCATATTAGTGAAGTGGAGGCCACGTGCTGAGGCGGCTCAGACCAATGGGAGCAGAGAGGAGCAGGATTACAGGCTCTTTATCCCCATCGAGCTGCCGTGCTATTGTTCAGTGGGGGATGATTGACAGGATGGTCCAGGGGAAGCACCACAAAGCCATTCCTATGCTTCCTTTTATATTTTACACAATTTAAAAACTATTTAGACTCTTAACTTATCATCTTGTAATCTTAAAGATCGATGCAACACTCAGTCTTTTCAAGTATTTCTTTATGGAAAGATTTCCAGACATTTTATACATGTAAAAAAAGTTATTTCAAAACACAGGTTTTTTATGTATGAAGGGGGTTCTGTTGCAACTTTATATGAAAGGCAAGGGATGCATTGGCATTAAAAATGTAAAACTTGTGACCAACAGAAAAATACTGAGAAATTTGAAACATTATGGACGTCAGTGTCATACTAGCATTCATACACATAAGGCAACATTGATGATCAAATTAAATCTTCAAATAATTACAACAAACTTCATAAACATCTGCAAATTCTGTGCAAGTACAATAACTTATATTCAGTTTTATCCAATACTTCTCAAATCAAAAGAACTTCTTGGCCGCTGCCTCTTGTTGACTTCTAAAAGATAAAAACAAAAGTGTTAGTGTTCGCAAATTAATCATTAAAATAAATGACGTTAAAATGCTGAAATGTCCTGAAGTCGCTCACTTGTACATGATGTAGCAGAAAAACAGAACCGACTGGACAACTATGAATATAACAAAATGCACTGTGGAGAGACACGTGGGCATTGGAGGCGGCTCTGGGCATTTGATTGCCTTTTCAGCTGGATTCTGAAGAAGACACAAGAGTCAGGAGAACCGAAGGGAACAGTCGTACAGTGTGAGTCACATGACAGAACAAACCTGCACAGTTTTCTGAACAAGATGTTCTACATCTCGTTTGACTAAGTGCAAATGTTCCTTGAGATCATTGAAATGCTGAAGGCTCTCGTACGTCCCCATCCCACCCGGGTTGGCCGGATGTTGAACTGAACCAACCTGCTTCAAAGACTCAGCAAAGGAGGATCTGTAGGAACATAGACAAAAATCCCAATCAAAAGACCAGAAAAATACCAAACCAATATATTTAATGCTGAATAATATGTTTAGTTAAATTCAGTTTGATATCAGGACGAAGAAACAAAACTGGCCCAGAATTAATCCCCGAATCCATATTCACAAGAGACGACATGCTCTTAAGTTAAAAATACAGAAATTACCATCTGATAAAGGGGGTCATGATGGTCGAATTAATCTCTCATAAAACATGTCTCTTTAAAGATTACGACTAAAGCAGGCTAAAGGCCGCCACACACAACACGATTTTTAAACGTGCGACAAAAAGCGCCACAGACACGAGGAGAATCCCCCTGCAGTGGGATAAGGCAGCGAATCACAGGCCTAAAAGTGGTGAGTGAACCTTGTGTCAGATGTTTATGGTCTAAAGTAAAACCTTAAAACCACTCGCTTTGAGACTCTTAAGTGTTCAAAAGATCAGATTTTATATTAGATATTCAATTAAATTCAATTCAATTTATTTTTGTATAGCCCAAAATCACAACAGCAGTTATCGGCGGACTCTTCACAAAATTGTTAATTTAGCAAACAGAGATGTCAGAGAATGAAGAATGAATAATTAATTAATTATTAAAAAATAGAATATCCAACAACAAGCAGGCAAATGGATAATTGTCCCAGCATCTCCTGTCCTTAGACCCTCCTTCTTCGGCAAGGAAAAATTCTAAAATAAAAAACCCCAGTGGGAAAAAAAAACGAGAAACCTCGAGGAGAATCACAGTGAAGAACCAGATATCAGATAATATTTCAGATACACAATTTTTTAATGCACAGAAGGTTGACGATTAAGTAAAGACACTATTTTTACTCTTAAAAAACGCTTAAAAACTGGATTAACAGCGCAGTTTTGTGTACTGGAGTCATTATTTTCGGAGGACAAATTCTGTGGATAATGTGAATAAGATGCTGCAGTTTAAATGCACGACTTTTTGAGAGGCGAGTCCTAATTATTTGCCTGAGTTTGCATCTTGCACCTCTGTTTTATTGGCAGGTATCGTACGAATCTGACAGAGCAGCTCAGAGTCACACTGACACCAGAATCGGGGCAAACTGAACTTTCACTGCTCTATTTACTTTCAGTTTTAAAGATGATTAAGGAAAAAAGGAAAATAAAACAGGGATTTAACACATCGGCACGCAAATAAGGAGGCCCGTGGGCAGGATTATTACAACAATACCAAAAAAACAATTGCACCAAAACCCTTAGTCCATGTTATTGTGGTGTGACAGATGTATTGGACAACATCTAATCTGATAAAGAAAATAGCGCTAAAATGTGGGCTTTTCTTGCCCGGACACATGGCTGGAGGTCTGAAAAGATGATGCATAAACAAAATCTAATTTGTTTCAGGGAATAACCAAAATCTTCCTTGAGAAAGTAAGTGAGCATTTATTAAAGCCTACATCTAATCTTCAACTGTGACCCATTTATGAAGACACTCCTCCTCCTTGAGCGAGTCCAGGAGGGAGTCCTATCATGACCTCTTGAATGTCAGTGACAAGGCAGGATAAAACGAGTCCTTAATCTACAGTGTATTACAAATGAGCTTTTCACTTGAGCAATTTAGAAGGAGCAGACGCGTGCCTTTTGACCAGAACTGCAGTCACGCTCCCGGGATTTAATCTACTACGACCGCCTTTACATGCCCGATTTATGATGTGATTAAATCTATAGGAGCTTAATGGCATTTATTATTGGCGTTTGTTATATAATATCCAAATTCTACTGTGAACGAAACTTTGCTTGTCCTGTTGGTTTGAGGTAATATTCTTTAAATGGTTATTGTCATTGCAAGTCCAGTAGATTTTGTAATACAGATCTAAGGCATTTTGCTTGAGGAGATCAAAGGTAGAGTTTAGTCAGAAACATGAAGTCACGCTTCTGTCATGCTCCTGTTGGGGCCACTGAACCCGGGGTCATCCAGCTGATGGGAGCAACAACAGAGAATGGCCTGACGCTGGAATAACACTGTCAGCACCAGGTTGTACCCATGAGCAAGGCGTCTCTGCACTAGATCTGTGAAGGACTGATTACCGTATTTTTCGGACTATAAGGTGCATCTAAAATCATTATATTTTCTCAAAAATCAACAGTGGCCTTATGTATGACCTTTGGTTGTGTTTTCTAACCTCGAATCCATTTTATGTTGTAACATTACGGCTAATAACGTATTAGTGGGCGAGTCAGGAGGAGTAATATGTTGGCCACATATAGGGCGACTGTGCAACATACCGGTAGTTCTGCCGTGTGCTGTACAAGGACCCAAAATGCACCTGTTAAGAGACATGCACCATGCAGATTTCAGGTTTTGTATTTTTGTGTTAAAACTGAACAATGTTGAGAGGATCCGGGCATGTTTGATCCTGAAATTACTGTTAAAACTGTTAAACTTGTATTTTTGTGTTAGCTACAACTGAGAGTTATTGTAAATGACCTGAATAAAGTTCGATTTATCCGACACGCGTTTTGTTTCGCTTATTGCGCCTTATAATCTGATGCTCCTTATGTGTGGACAATGACACAACTGACATATTATTTGACACTGCGCCTTATAATCCGGTGACCTTTATAGCCCGAAAAATACGGTACAAATGAAACACAATGGGAGAAACCTTCACTATTGATATCTCTATTATATTCCGTTATATTACAGTGGTGAGGTGCACATGTAGCACTGAATCTGTGGTACCTCAAATCATTCAAATTGCGAAGGACGTCCTGTTGAGTTGCAATGATGGAGTTTATCTGCGAAGTGGAATCCAGCTGTTATAAATACATAAAACAAAAAAATAATGAGAAAAGCAAAAAACAATATCATGAATTCAAATAATCTGTTTTGCTTTTGTCATACAGTTGTCCCACCTGTCCCGACTCGGCGTTGGCCCCTTTCTTGGTGAGCTCGTCGGTGATAACGGACACGTAGCGACGCTGCTCGTCCAGGATCATTGCAAGTTGTCTGTGGAGTTGTTTGATTTCCAGATGAATCCGGTTCTGGCCTTCAAATACTTGACGAATCTCCCGATCACTGACCGTCTCATACAGATCCTCAACTAAAGAAAATGTATCACAACCGATTTGAGTTATTTTACGTTAAACCGCTCTAAAAGATTCGCGTTTGAAAGACTAACTTGGCTCTCCTTGCACATCGGGGTGTTCTTTCTGAAACTCCTCTTTCTTTTTGTCCAGTTCTTGCTGAAAGTTTTGAAATTCTTCCTGATATTTGTCCTTTTCCTCTTTGGGAATTTCAGAATCAGGTGGCGGCTTGAGTAGAGAACAGAACAAAATTTGCCCAAAGTAAAAGGAGCAGTGCACAGAAATGTTTGTGATGTGCGCGACATAAAAGAACGACCGTAATCAAAGGGCAGAAAAACGTATGTTCATTTACTTACTGGTTGTTGTCCTGGTTCTGTGAGACTGAATAATAAAAAGGACAAAACATCATGGTCATCTAAAAGAGAAATCAAAAAATTATACCATACTGGGTCCCTATGCAATTCAGTAAAAATAAATCTTAAAAATTTGGATCATTCCTACAGTAGATTTGCATATTACAGCATTTATTCAACCTTATCTTGGGAAAAGCAATGGATTATAACAGTATTACTTAAAAGGAAACTACCTGCTAATCCCCCGGTGGCAGCAGAGATTCCAAAGAAGCCTTCAGAGGGAATGACCATGTTCTCCACCTTTGCACAGAACTCGTAATCTTCTTTATCAGGAGTGAACCCGTTGTTGATCATCACCTATAAAATGAAACGTGAAATAAATCTGGAAATACGTGCGCTATTGATTCTATTTTCGTTTCTTCTTACAGTTAATGTCTTCTTATAGTATGTAATTTTTGCCCGAACTGGATACGGTTTGTTGCGGAAATCTCGTAGACACGTGCCGAGAGCTTGTGTGGAGCCGTCACTGAAACGATTTAACATTTCAGACAAAAATCAACACTGGCTGGTAGAGTTAGTGATTTTAAAGTGTATAATCAGATTATAATGTCACAAACATGTTTTTAGTCAACAGATATTAATATTATTTCTTTAAAAAGTTGCTAGAGCATTCACTGGCCTTGGGGGGATTAGCTAAAGTAGAGGATTATTTATTTTTTTCTTTAACAAATACATTATAAACGTAATTTTTAATCTTCTTAGAGTTGTCAAAATGTTTACTTACTTTTGATGATCATAAACAAGATTTCCGTTGTTTCCCACCACGATAATAGCGGGATTATTTTTCTGGATAAAAACAAAAACGGCAACATATTAAACCTAGAAATGTGTCTATTCTCAATAAAAGAATGTGATTATCAACACTAAATAAATGACATGATAATAACTTCAGTATTAAGTGTTCGCACAAACCTTCCCGTCGTTGTCAAAGGAGTCAAAGAAAATCCCAACTCCGTTCCATTTGTCAGCAGCTCCGTAGACTGGACCGTCGAGTCCTTGCTCAGTGGTAAACCAAACAGCCTGTCACGCAGATTCAAACCAAAAAATATGCATCGATACAAATCAGTTCCACTAACTCCATTATGCAAATGTCCAAACAAGCGCCTCACCAGTCCATCAGCCCCCATCCTGCCTCTGCCAGACACCCGGAAGGTCACCTCAGCCTCCCAAGACTGAAAGTTGACTTTGTTTTTTGTCCATACGGATCCTCGCTGACTCCGGAGAGACGGTGTGATGCGCACTTGATCTGAGCTGGGAATAGCATCTGCAGAAGAGGAAGAAAACGTCGTAAAAGCTCCTCAGTCCTACTATCTTATGTAAATGTTGCCGTACAAGATTAGGCATATGCATTTTAAACTAATCAAGTAGGTCAGTTGTGTTGTTAAATCCAGTTTTTATCACCTTCGTCTTTATCTCCACTCGCCTGGACTACTGCAATGCACTTTACACAGGAATCAATCAAAATGCATCGCTGTAGTTAGTCCAGAACTCTGCTGCGTCTTTTAACACGAGTAGGAAGTGTGATCGCGTCCCTCCAGTCCTTGTGTCTTTGCGCTGGCTTCCTGTTCATTTTAGAATCGATTTTAAGATTTTACTGTTTGTTTTTAAAGCCTTGAATGGACTGGCTCCGCAGTACGTCCCCCCACGAGGTCTGAGGTCCGAGGGCTCCGGCTCGTGGTACCTAAGACGAGACTTAAATCCAGGGGGGACAGGACCTCCTCTCTGGTATACTCTGCTTCCCCCACGTCCGAACTGCTCCCACAATAGAGTGTTTTACGTCTCGTCTTAAGACCCATTTTTACTCTTAGGCTTGAGTTGTGTGGTCCTCTGTTCTCTGATTTACTTTTTATTTATTGTTTTTATCTATTTTATTCTTTTAGTGATGCCTTTGTTTTTATCTATTTTATTCTTTTAGTACTGCCTTTTTAATTGTTTTTTTTTGGTATTTAATTGTTTTTCATTCATTGATTTTATTATTATTCTTTTATCTATTGATTCTGTTAGTCCCTTCTGTTGTAACATGATTGTCAGACTTTTTGGAGTTGGATGTTTTGCTGTGTGAAGCACTTAGGAAACAGTTTGGTTTATAAAATGTGCTATAAATACAGTTGGATTGGATATATTAAACATCTGAAAATCATGAATTATGTTAACCTAGACAAGTTAGTATTTGATTGTGATGAACATTTAGAGCAGATGACTGACAGTGCTTAAAATACAAAGCAGATTATGTCTAATAAAATTATAGAATGAAAGAAAATAAAAGAATGGAAATGAACACAATTCACTGCCACTCAACAGTGACCTTAGATCTCTGTTCATTAGCAGCTGATACCGTTTATCAAACTGGCATTGCAAAGATTTATTGAAGTATTTGCCTGAGTTTCCTGCCCAACAAAATACACACACTTACAGGGGACCGGATGGTCGGGCCCTACAGCACTAGAAAAGAAAGAAATTACATTTCTGATACGATTTGAGTTTAGGCCTAATCTCATATCCGACTTGTAAACTTTGATACAAATTGTAAAACAGAAACATGACAATACAGGCCCCATGTGCACTGAGCACAGACATCCACAGTCTGTGGCTCATAACAGTAAGAAACCTACAGATTTATCTTTATAACACACTTCGTATTTCAACATTCGCACATGCAGCTGCTTTGCATTTGCCACAAGAAGAAGAGAACCTGTTCTCAAAGATGAAGTCGCCTGGAGCTATGATGTTGACATCTGGAGACAAACTTACTTCCACTGTGGATCCAGAACGGCACAGATCCGTCGCTCTGAGACAGGTGCGGACCTTTAAAGCTGTATTTATACTCGAAACGGCGGTGAGGAAGCTCCTCTGACCCCGCGGCACCTGTGACCACGTCGGCCACGCCGTGGTGAAATATTAACGCTGTGAGAAAAGTTATAATCCACACATGAGCAGCGGGCGCCCGGCGCGGCGCTGTGGACTCCGCCATGTTTGAGTCTCACTGCTGACGTAGCGCTACAGCACGAGCGTGACGGCACGAGCGCAGGCCAACAGGGCGTTTTCTGATTGGTCCGTTTTTTGTGCCGTTTTTACAGCGTTTTTCTAGAACAGAAGTTTGTAAATGTGCCAAAACAACTTCTAACAACACATGTCAAGAGCTCATGCTTTATAAATACAGGAGTTGCAAATAAATAAAATAAAAATATTGTATTATAAAAAAAATGTTGATCTAGTCATTTGAGTTCCAAACTAAAGCTTCATTTATCATTAACAGTGAATTAAATGACAATATAATAATAGAGCCTCTGCTCCTGCTGTTGCCACATGAGCTGCACAACAAACGCGCTTTGCCAGGGCTGAATGTCCAGGGTGAACCAAGGACAGCGGGACTGGGACATGTTTACCTCAAGTTTAAACATGGAGTACATTTAGGATACTTGTGAATATTTCATTGGCTACGCCCTGTAAGGCAGACAGTTATTATTGTTTTCAGTCTGCTTATTACAGAGGCTTGAGAAGTAAAGTAGGATCATGTTTAGTAATAAATACAGTTATAGAGACACAACCTATAGATAAAGGATCTGTTCACTAACCACTGTGTCAGTGTAAACGCATTCATAATAATTAAATATCTATCCAGTGCACAGTGTTACAACAAAAGAAAATACTATACAGTCTTTACCAATAAGTCTTTAGCTCCTTTGCCTTGTAAACCTCAGTTTAGTGCCGCAGCCCCTTTGATGAACATTCTGCTCATACAAACACTGGTCAGTCCAGATTAAATATCAGCCTGTGCTGGTGTTTTTAGGCAGATGCTCATCATCCTAAAATGCAAATATCATTCTGATATATTGTTAAGAGCCTGTCTCTAGTCATTCATTCTGAGATTTAACATGTCCATTCAGTTTTCTGGAGCTTTGACCCCAGCTCACAACAGTGACATTCACATTTCAGCCATGTGGTGTCTTCTGTGCATTAACAGCATTGTTTTGCTGTTAGCATGTGCCTTGTAATCCTGTAATAGTGAAAGGTTAGTGGACACAGTCCTGCTGCTGTAGGAGCTTTCAGTGCAGAGTGAAAGTCTCAGTGGGAGATGAAGATGACACAATTATGCAGCACTCACTTTCTTTTCAGCTGTTTCCCTCTGTCCTCAGTCGGCTTAACATGACTTTTTGCTGAGCTTAATTATGGGTTCAGGAAACTACCTAATAGAACAGCTGCAATTGAGATCGGGGGTTCAGCCTTGATCAGACAAAGTTTCTGTCTATAAATGTTCCATAGTTCTAAGGCTGCACCTGCTTTCTCTTTGACTGATGAATATCGAAAACCATTTGTACTGATCTAAAACCATCATTTGTACTGATCTAAAACCATCATTTGTACTTATGCTCCATGTGGAGAGTGTCCAGCATCACATTTAGATTATTATTCATTTGCTGTTTGGATTGTTAGTGCGTCTTATCTTTATTGGGATCAGTCAGTGTGTTTCAGTTTGACAGTTTCTAACCAACATATCTAAATGAATAAAGTAAAGAAACATTCAAACACGAGATTGCCTTTTGTCTGAGGACTTCCTGAGACTCCAGCTGGATTCATTGTCAGGAAATCTTTGATTTGAATAACAACAGCAGTGCTAATGGATCTGTTTAGAAGTGGACAATGGAAATGTTGAAGTTGTGAATGGGTCTCTGGGGTTTTCAATGGACGGTTGTGACAGTCAGCGCCAATATTTTGCCAATAAAAAGTTACCTAATAAAAGTACTGAAACTGGTGACACTGTATTCATTTAGAACGTGCTTACGGTCAATTTCCCGTCTCTCAAAGCTTGGATCTACTCATAGCTTCTAAAAGCAAATGCCACATGTGGAGAAAGGGAGAGTTGTTTATCCTCTCCTGCTGTTAAAGCCAGAAGTAGCTGCATGTAGTTCATTCATATAAGAAAAGCACAGAACAAAACATTACCACATGAACTGAGCTTCTGCTGTGATAACAACCTGGTGAGGAAGTCAAGTGATTACCAACCTTACTTCCTTAATTTTCCAGGTGTAGCGAGGCACTTAAACATATCATTATTGTGCTGATCTACTCATATATGCGTTTCCAATACAATGACAGAAACACACTTTTGCATTGAAATAAAGTGTATGAATTATATCCCATTATACGTCCAAACCCCTGGTAGATTTTTCTCAGCATCTCTAATCATCTGTTTTTTCTGTATCTATTGTCACATTTGCTCTAAAGCTTCCAGCACAGACGATGGTGCAGTTCTGCTTCTTCACTTCCTGGTTTGCCGGGCCTACTTCCCTTCTTCTTGGTTCTCAACTGAGCCTTGTCACCTGGACTATTTGAGCCACTCCCCTCAGGCACAAAGCGACGGTCCAATCCGACCAGAACCGTTTCAGAACAGTTTCTTCCCCTCTGTCTGTGGACTCATGAACACTACATCACTTTAAATACTTCAACAATAGTTAATCTAGTTGCGCTGTTGTTCTGTCCACAGTTATTTTTTAAGGCCGACACATTATCTTACATTATATTATTCTGATGTGGAAATATAATTTGAAAGGTTTTTTTTTTGTTTTCTTAAATATCTAGTTTCTGAGCACAAGACACACACTCAATTTTAATAATGCCAAACCTTTATTTCCAATTTCTTCAAATAGGTCCAGTGTGGTCCAGCAAAGAGGCTCTTGTTGGCCACTCAGGACTTTGCCACATTCATTTGATGAGGAGCCCTTTTCCCCATTACCACTGGACACACTAAACGATGGGCAGTGGACAATACCCCGCAGATCTCTTTATGCACCACAAGTACTCAATGTTGCAGCAATCACTGTGTGCCCTCCACCAACTGGTCTTTTCAGATACCTGCACATGAGTGAACTACATCGATGCCACAAAAGCAATCCTCAACTTCAGTT
>JACN01083716.1:0-10670 GCA_000787155.1 Scartelaos histophorus | reverse complement strand
TAAATTTAATTGAATTGAATTGAATTGGTGTTAATATGTGTGAATGGAATAAAACACAACTCCAGGTATGTTTGTGATGACTGCGATGTAGAATTTATATCATATGTGTTTTGTGTCCTCATGAGTAAAGCAGGTCCCATTAAGTGAGCGTGAGTGCAAAATATAGTTCCCTCAATGTTATAACTATCCATCTGTACAATGGTCATGTCATTAGCTGATGCACACAGCAGTGGAGTATGGAGAACACTGTACAGTACAGTGGTTAGTCTGTGCACCCGTCTCTGAGCAAGGAGGTTGTGGGTTAAATTCTGATCCCACATATGTATAATTCTGTATATTGGCGCCTTGTACTTCTGTTTGTCTCTTTGTCCATCTATAGCACAGCATGACACACATGTTTCTACCTCCAAAGGCTGCAGTAGCCTCCAGCTTTAACAGTGGTTGAATCTTCATATTGAGTGTAACTGTAAATTGTGATTAATTCTGATCTTTCTTGTTTATCAGATGAACGGACAGTGTTTCCCGTGAAGGATTTTGTGAAACATGTGGCGGATCTTCACAACAGTCAGGGTTTCCAAACAGAATTTGAGGTATGACACAATATTCAACAAATCCAGTATTGTTGATAGACAGAAGGTCGATAGAAGATGGTAAGTTTTGAATAAAGAACATGTATAAAGTAGAACGTGGCTAGAATGGATGGGTAGAGACCTTGATCCAGGTTCTTGGGCAGGATTACCTGGATTGGCCCGCATGTTTTGTGTTGATGGAAATCCTTGAGGAAGACCAAATAAAATACATACATGCAGAAGAATGCAGTTGTTTGTCGTGCACTCTGAATGTAACTTATTGTCCTGGTCTGTTTGTTAAGTACGTTAGCTCCTTTGAAGGAACAGTTTTGGTAAAGTGTTTTGTCCTGTTCTAAAAAGTCAGTAAATTGGCAGTGAATTCAGGACATTCTTTACCCAAACTTCTCCACTGCTGTTTTGCACTGTACTTGTGAGTCTAAAGTCTTGTGTGTAATTTGTGTGTTGTTTTGTGTTGTCCTGGAAACGTCTGGCTGCTTCTCATGTCCTGTTTGTAGATCCTGAAGGAGAGTTATGAGGTAAGACTCTGCCTGCACTGGCTGGTTCTGCATGGCCCCTTCTCATGTTGTCTGTTTGTTTGTCAGTTTAGTTTCATTTAGCAGCCAGTCTAGACTATTGTTTTACATTAACCAAAATATTATAAAAATCTGTTGTGTCACATTCTACACACCATAGGCATAGGGGATATGCTTTGCTTGGGGGGGCAACACCAAATTTGCCCGAATTTCACAATTTTCACAAAAAAATCACAATTTGTTAGTATTTCTAAAATTTATATATTTATATATATTTACACAGATTCTGTCCAAAACTCCACAAATGTTTTTTTTTTATTTGCTATTATTATATATTTACACAGATTCTGTCCAAAACTCCACAAATGTTTTTTTTTTATTTGTGCTATTATTATTCACTAAAATACATAAATGTAGATTTTATTTTTTACATGTGATGCCCGAATATCCATTGCTATGTGCCCGAATCTCACCATTTACCCGAACATGGGGGGGCAACCGCCCCCCCTGTCCCCCCGCCTCCTACGCCTATGCTACACACTATATCAAATACATACATCAGTGTGTATAAGTTAATTTGCATATTTTGTATTTCATCGTTATCTGAATATTACGTTATAATCCAGTATTACCAGAATTCTTTGCAGTTTGACAGCACTTCCTCAATCTTTATACATGACTGTTACTGTAGATCTCTTTTAATATTCTATCCATCCTATGTAGATGATGAGTGCAAACAAAAACTATTTGATGTAACAAAATATGTAAAAGCTGAATTGATCTAAAACATGTCCATAAATTCACTTTGGTGCTTTGGAGAGGGCATGTAACATAAACACTTGGTCATAGTTGTAAAGTACACATGCTAATCATTTGTAGTATTGATCCTGTGCCCCCTACTTTTAATCTCATTTCACTCTTTTAAATGGAACACACAATACATACAAATTGTGTGTTCTGTCTGCTGTATCCACAAATATTGCTAATATTAAATGAATTCATATGAAAATTCACACTCACTGGTTTAGCCTTGGAAATTAAAACAGAAGCTTTTGTATTTATCATATCATGAATATTTATCAATTTGTCCAAAGCACCGTTACTATAGCAACTTCAGAGTTTGCACTAAAGTATGTGGGAGTGCAGGTTCCAAACTGGGAAATGACATCCCTACACATAATGTAATTCAAAAACGATCAATATATACATTTAAATTTAACTCTATAGTTACTACATTTCAATTGCATTACATTATAGTACCGTATTTTTCGGGCTATAAAGTGCACCGGATTATAAGGCGCAGTATCAAATAATAGGTCAGTTGTCGTTATTGTCCACACATAAGGCGCATCGGATTATAAGGCACAATAAGCGAACGAGTTATAACCCGTGCACACGCCTTAACGCAAAACGTGCGCACGAGTTATTATAAGTGAGGGAATGTCTTTAAACGCGATTTATATCCAAAGTGTGGGAGCACGTTAGAACACATTCCCTCACTTTCCATGGTGTGGAACTGGGAATGACGTGCAATACAAACTTGTGGGAATCATGCAGAAGGAAGGAGCACATCTGTCACAGATGTGTTCAGTCACTTCGCTGCATCCAGCGGTACCGTGGAGGAGACCTGGGGTATTAAGTTGGCTGATGATGAAATCTATAGTTGTTACTAGGTCAGAAAAACTACTACGATGAAGCCCATTCTCTCTCAGGACTCTCTCGAGGTGTCTCAGACGTATTAATATCTTGTGCACACGCCTTATAATTCGTTCCCACGCTTATTATTTTATATTCACCTGGCGGACTAATACGTTATTAGCCGTAATGTTACAACATAAAATCGGTTGGAGGTTAAACACAACCAAAGGTCATACATAAGGCCACTGGATTATAAGGCCACTGCTGATTTTTGAGAAAATGTAATGATTTTAGATGCACCTTATAGTCTGAAAAATACGGTAGATGGGCACAGATCGTTGAAGCTTTTGGTTTTTGCAGGAGGTCCAAGTGTGCACGGTGGACATGGGTCTGACCACTGACATCTCCAATCATCCTGACAACAAAAACAAGAACAGATACAGCAACATCCTGGCCTGTGAGTACTGCCATTAACTATGACTATCAGAAAAATATACAAAAATATACAACATCCTAAACACTTTTGATTAACAATATAATTTACCTGAAAAGTTAGATGATTTTCTATTGAATAGGGTTGAAATTTAACTCATTTTTGTGCACAGTTCATTTATAAGTGTTTGCAATTAATTTATATTACAATATGTATAAAAGCTGCTGCTATTTCTTTCTATGGGTTTTAAAATTCCCTTCTGAATCATGACCTTTAGCGACTCTGTATTTTGTATTCTATATACAGCATAGCTTATTTCTACACCTCTATTGAACTCTGTGAATAGATTCTTCTGAGCTTATAAAGTTTAAGCACAGCATTTTGAGTATAGTTGCTGTGCAGAGAGTCGAGTGTATAACATTTACCTTTTATTTGTATTTTAATTACTCTTACTTGAATTAATCTAGTACCAAAAGCTTAAAGCTGGCAGTATTCTTCAAATCATTGTTTAAGTTTTACTCTTGTCACACTTCAGTTTGTATTCTTCCTGGAGTAGTTATTAGTTGATGCGTATCTGATTTCTTTTCCCGTCCCACAGATGACCACAGTCGTGTTCGCCTCGCCCCTCTCGCTGACAAAGAAGGAAGGACCAGTGATTACATAAACGCAAACTTTGTCAATGTATGTTCACGTTTTATCGACCTTCTATTTAATCAACCTTGAATTGTATCGTCAGAATGTCACCCGCTTTTTCATATGTCAGGTTAGACTACACATTTCACTTAAAATAGTTCATTTAATTACAAATACATTACCGTATTTTTTGGGCTATAAAGTGCACCGGATTATAAGGCGCAGTATCAAATAATATGTCAGTTGTGTCATTGTCCACACATAAGGAGCATCGGATTATAAGGCACAATAAGAGAAACAAAAAGTGTGTCGGATAAATCGAACTTTATTCAGGTCATTTACAATAACTCTCAGTTGTAGCTAACACAAAAATACAAGTTTAACAGTTGGGTGATTTGGGCATCAAACATGCCCGGATCCCTCTCAACATTGTTCAGTTTTAACACAAAAATACAAAACCTGAAATCTGCATGGTGCATGTCTCTTAACAGGTGCATTTTGGGTCCTTGTACAGCACACAGCAGAGCTACCGGTATGTTGCACAGTCGCCCTATATGTCGCCAACATATTACTCCTCCTGACTCGCCCACTAATACATTATTAGACTAATGTGGACAACATAAAAACGGTTGGAGGTTAAACACAACCAAAGGTCACACATAAGGCCACTGGATTATAAGGCCACTGTTGATTTTTGAGAAAATGTCATAATTTTAGATGCGCCTTATAGTCCGAAACTTACAGCACATGTACATACACATTTTTTGAATACATTTCCCTGGTTTGATGAGTTTGATGAAGTAATAATTTTACTTCCTGGTTGGAGAAGGGCACCAGTTTTGACATTTACCCTGTAGATATAACTCCATCAGTGTTATGCAAACATACAGTAAATATGCTCCAAAGACTATATAACAAAAAATATGAATTATTTCGTATTAAATATATTTGGTCTATAAAATATTGTGATTACTGTACTGTACTGTTTAGAACACAGCTCAACTTCAGGTAGTTTCAGTCTTAGTCGTTTATTTTTCAACTTTTCTTCAGAAACTGGTGTAACTCTATGATAAATACTACCCACAGGTACTACTCCGCCAAACATATTCATAATGGGATAAACATGAAAACCTTATATGCATTCAACTATTGTACCTGACTTATCGCTACTACTCAAAGCCTTACCCGGGCCCATTACACCTATGAGTCAACACACAACTTTAAATGGACTATTTCTTGTGAGCTGTGTGAAAAGGACAAGCGACAAAAGCAGCGAGTGGCAGTCAAGTTGGCGAGAGTGTTTTGGAGGAGCTCTTCAGCGCTGCGTCTCTGTGCGGCACAAGGCTCTTCATTCCTCAGCCTGTGAAGGTCGAGGCTCTATTAGCGCTCTGATTGGCTGCTGCCCTCCTCCTCTCACCTCACTTCACCAATTTGTTGTATCTGAAATCGCTCGGCAGATTTCAACCCACTCTTAACTTTTCACAAAACGTTATCCTTGATTAGTTTTATATATTTTTTAGTTTTATAAGAAGTGCACCAGAGTGTATTTTGGGTGTAACAACCTTGGGGCTTGCTTAAAATGTGTGACAAACAAATATTGTCTAAAAAATCAAAAAGAATTTCAACTCTAAATGATCTTGGAAATATGTGGAAATATAATGTTGTTTTCTCGTCACACTCGTAAGTGAAGTTGTGTTTTGTTTCACGGACAAATCCTGCATATTTAGGCTGAATTCTTCTTTTTGCTGTTCTGTTTTCAAACACCATATACCTTCATTAGAATCATCTGAAGAGTGTCAGCACTGGAATTGCCAGTATTTAATGCACTAAAGGTAAATTGTAGACACACTAATAATAAGGGGGTTACTCAAACATGTGTGAATGAAACAAAATACAACTCCAGATGTGTTTTTATGGAGGTAACTGCATTATAACATGACTTAAAGCTCACAAGAGTCAGTTATATGTAGTGTAGGACCTTTAAAGACACGCAGAAATGGGATAAAATGGACAGAATGATAATTAATAATATATATTTTTTTAAATGGTCGTTGAAAATGGTGGTACCTAAATCAGAATTGAATATTTCCCTTTGTATCATATTCATTCAATGTTAGTATTGTGACAGCTCTGATTTGTGATGGTTTAAGGTATGAAAAAACTGCAGGCTTTTATCACCAAGTATGTCAAGTCAAGTAATGCAAAAAAAAAAAAAAAAGTAAAGACATTTTTGTTTTATTTTTGTCCAGGGTTTTAAGAAGCCAAAGCTGTATATCGCAGCCCAGGGTCCCCTCAGATCCAGCATGGAGGACTTCTGGAGGATGATCTGGGAACAAAATGTTGGTGTTATCGTCATGATCACGAACTTAGTGGAGAATGGACGAGTGAGTCAGTTGTCCTAATATCTAAAAACATCTGTTAGTAATAGAAATGCTGTCTAAATATTTATTCCTTATTATTATTTACTGAGGTTAATAGGTTTACAAGACATGAAGTGTTTCCTAATCTGCTTTTCTATTGCTGTGTTTGTGTGTGGTGCGTTCACTGCCCCTCAGAGAAAGTGTGACCAGTACTGGCCCGCTGAGGTTCAGGAGGAGTACGGCACTTTCCTGGTGACACTGAAGAGCTCCAACCCACTGGCCTATTACACCGTCAGGACATTTAGCATCAGGAACACCAGCACCAAGAAGGTCACAGAACATTTATGTTTCTAAAAACCGTAGTATTTACTGTGTTGGTCTCTACTGTAGGGAATACGCTACAATGAAGATGTTGCTGCTTTGTCTGAAATGTTGCACAGTATGGCATTATAATATTTATTGAAACATACATTCTTATGTTCAGTGGGATCACCTCTCCACATGCCTGACCTGTAACTCCTCTACAGCTTGTCTTTATGGAAATGTTAAATGCTGTAGGACACAAGCAGGTGGCCAACCAGAAAAGTTACTCAGTGCAGCTTTACATGTACCGTATTATATTACATAATAGCTTATATATTTATTTATTCTATTTAAAACAGATAATTATTGAGGTAGTTACTTCCCTGGAGCAACTTTGAATCTAAAAATAATCATATTTTCATTCTCAAACACATGTACACTGATGTATGAATTATAAATAAAATCTGAATGAATTATTTTACCTTGTGTGTGGCCCACAGGGCTCTCAGAAAGGTCGCAGCAGTGAGCGCACAGTCACCCAGTTCCACTACACCCAGTGGCCCGACATGGGTGTGTCTTTTACTCAAATAAGAGTAAAAAAGTAATTGTGAAAGAGTAAGAGGAACTGTCAATCAATGTAATATGGAGGAGAAAACATTAAATCATTCACAGAGTTTAATATTTTCAAATAACAAACACAGAAATGAGAAATGATGTTTCTGGTGGGACGCACACACACACACACACACACACACACACACACACACACACACTCCTGTCACTACCGCAAAGGCCGTCACTAAGGACATTAAAGGCACTGTAACTTTTACCATGTTATAAACATGAAAAACAAGACTAGTTTATTTCAAATTGTTTGCAGTAAGCACTTAAGCAATTTTCACAACTTTCAGAAACCAGAGTGGAGTTTTACCATCAGGTTGGGCTAACAACAACTAGCATACTAACAGTGTACTTCCTGATTATTAGTTTATTTTGTCCTCAAGACAAATTTTGGTCAAATACTAGTACATGGAAATGATTGGGTGCAGGCCTTTAATATACTAGTGTTACTATGTTATGAATCTACCTGTGGCAACATTTACAATGTATTTGTTTAAATATAGAAACCATTGTCCTATTCTCAAATGCAGAAAAAAGGCAATAAAATGGCGTAACATTGCATGTGTGCCAGCACCAGGGATTAAACACACACATCAAGATCTGGCTCTTAAATAAATAATATTCCACCACACAGAATTGAAATAGGATCAAACTGAGTGGAAACCAGGACTATACTAGACTAGTTTGTTATAAGTAAAGATTCTGGTTCAGATAATGTGACCCTGCAGGCCTTTAGTGCAGGTCAGGCTAGACTCTGCACTCTTAGCATATTTTCAGATGGATTGTTATAGTTTATTATCACGGCTAAACCTGATGTTTCCTCTTGTTGCTCAGCGCCGGTGTGGGTCGGACGGGGACCTACATTGTCCTGGACAGTATGCTGAAGCAGATCACCGACGAGGGAACGGTCAATATTACAGGGTTCCTCAATTTGTATTAAATATTGTTTAAATTGTTTAAATATAGAAACCATTGTCCTATTCTCAAATGCAGAAAAAAGGCAATAAAATGGCGTAACATTGCATGTGTGCCAGCACCAGGGATTAAACACACACATCAAGATCTGGCTCTTAAATAAATAATATTCCACCACACAGAATTGAAATAGGATCAAACTGAGTGGAAACTAGGACTATACTAGACTAGTTTGTTATAAATAACGATTCTGGTTCAGATAATGTGACACTGCAGGCCTTTAGTGCAGGTCAGGCTAGACTCTAGATGGATTGTTATAGTTTATTATCACGGCTAAACCTGATGTTTCCTCTTGTTGCTCAGCGCCGGTGTGGGTCGGACGGGGACCTACATTGTCCTGGACAGTATGCTGAAGCAGATCACCGACGAGGGAACGGTCAATATTACAGGGTTCCTCAAACACATCAGGACTCAGAGGAACTACCTGGTTCAAACTGAGGTGAGTGGATCAGACCACAGCACCCTCAGAATGCACAGTCTTGTCTTGTCTTTGGCCTGTTTAGTGCTGTGATGGGAGACTGCTGAGAAAACCAAGGGCCATGATACTAGAGGATTTTCTTTAACCAAATTAAAACAAATATCTGAAAAGACCAATAAATAATGTTTAGGAATAAAAAAAAAAATCAGTTCTTTTGAATATTTCTGCAACTGTATCTGTATTTCTGCAATTATTTGATATTTTCTCCAGGTATTTTTCTTGGACAATAGAGCTATGAAAACAAGCACAGACAAGCACAGTTCAGCAATTCAGTGGAGGAGCATTGTAAACACATTCAGCAGAAGGAGCTGTTTACATTGTGTCTGCCCTTAAGGAAAATCCTCCTCAGACTTTCACTTACTGTAAGCACAGAGAAGTGTAGTGAGTGTTTTTCACAACCATGTTTACTACTGGATATTTTTAAAGCAGTCACAGAATGTGCCAAGACATTTATCACGTCTCACAAATGTAGTAATAGTAGCAGTAGTAGTATTGGTCATTGTCATTATTATTCCATATGTTTAATACACTAAAGTCAAGTTATTATTCTTGTACTGTGCCCCACGGTCAGAGTTAGATCTTTTTCCTCTGTCTTGCAATGGTGCAGAATCATTCAGGGGTACAGTGCTTTTCCATTGCACGTCTCTAAGTTAACTGTTACCAAATGGTTTCGTGTTTAATGAAATATTTGATCATCTCAAATATAAAGAATACAATATTATAATATATAGTTTGCTACATGAATCGTGGTCTTAATAGGTTCTGGTAAAAAGGAGCTGTTAAGGGCTAATAAAACAATAAATGTAGTTGTTACTTGTCTAATGTTGCATCAAAAAAGGGTTTGCATAAGAAGACATTAATAAAGTAAATGTTATAATGCGCAGAGTAAGACCCAAAAGCAGAACCACAATCTCGGGTGAAGTTAAGAGGTTTATTACACGAGTCTGGAGAATGGGGGGTGGGGACCCATGGAGCAGGTCGGTATTGGGCAGGAGGATCCAGTGGAGCAGGCAGGAACTGGACAGGAAGGTTTGGAGGAGCACAAGCCGACAGCAAACGAGTGATAAATTAACCAAGAAATTAACCAAGGTCCACAGAAAAATATAAAAAAATGAAATAGCCATGAGCTAGTTACTGAGTGAGGTTCACTGACGAACTGGCAGGCAGTGATTATCAGGCTGCAGCTGAAGACTCAGACTCCTCCCAAGCAGGAGACACAGCGAAGGGAGGTCGAGAGGAAGAGACTGGAGGATCATGACAGTAAATACCAAATAAATACTCATCAGTATCAAATGAACCACTTACAGGTATGAAAAACATTAGTTGGTAAAGGAAGAAACAAAACAAGTTGGTGCATGTTTCTTTTGCTTTCATTTTCCCAAAGTTTGTCAGTAAACTAAATATGGATTTCTTGAGCAGATGTGATATTCAGTATTTGGCTGCTGCTGTGACTTATAACCAGCATTTGTAAATATTGCACAATATCCACACCCCCCTTATAATTATTTAGTTAGATGTAATAAAATATATATTTTTGCCTTATGATAAAACTCTAACTCTAAACTTCAATTTATTCAGACTTGGGACTGGCAAAAAGAGCAGGCTGTAACTTAACTGAGCTTATAGACCAAACATAAACCATATTAACAATACAAGGTGTGTCCATTTTTTGTCAAAAGAATTAATTTCAATAACAAAAAGCTTTCTTATAGATGGAGAATGTTTCCACCTAAATGGAGTATTTAACATGTGTTTAGTGCCGAGTGCTGAGGTGAACCTAAACACACAGACGACTTTGTGACTCTTGTCCTTTCAGGAACAGTACGTGTTTATTCACGACGCCCTGGTGGAGGCCATTCTGTGCGGAGACACTGAAGTAGCCGCATCACATTTGCACAGATACGTGGACGAACTGCTGACACCAGGACATGCTGGGAAAACACGCCTCGACAAACAGTTTAAGGTGATGGTATTATAATGTGTTTAGTGCTTTATTAATAGAGTAAGTGTAGGTCGTGGTTGTACTTCAATATACTAAGTGTGTATGTCAAGGGCAAATAAATGCAGTTAAAACTGAATGATTACTGACAAAAATGCTCCAAAAATAGATGATGATGATGATGATGA